>JAJPUD010012050.1:0-30603 GCA_023553655.1 Myrmecobius fasciatus
GCCATCTAGGGAAGGGGTGGGGAAGTTGGGGGGAAAAATTTGTAATGGAAAGCTATGTAAGGGTTATTGTTGAAGAATTACCCACACATATGTTATGCAAAAAAAAAAAAAAAAACTTGACTTGAGGAAAAAGTTGACATTCTCTGTTTAATCCAGTTTAAGGGTGATGCTCATTCTTTTTATAGATGAATAGAATCTCCCCTTCATTCTGTTGGTTGGGGTATGATACTAATATGAAGAAAATTATCAGAGTAGTTCAGATGTTCACTTAGCCACTACAAAGATATCTCCAACATTGGTTCAATTCCACAAATCATAACTTGATTATTCTTTACCCAATTTCCGGAGAATTGCAGAAGAACAAATTTCTTTTAAGAGATCACTTAGTACATGCAATTGTCCCTCTGTAGCAACTGACTGGAATAACTTCTGAATGAAAGTTCACTCAGTTGCTGCCTGATATATTCTAAAAGGTACAAATCGAAATCAATTATCTTCTGCAGGATACTCCATGAATTTCTGATTAATGGCCCCAAATTGATCAAATTTATCATTCTGTGATCCCATCCGGAATTGCTTATGATCCTTTTTCTGCACTTCATTGATGACTTGACTTTTATGCTTTAAAACATTAGCTTATTTCATACAAGACATAAAATGGGCTTCAACTGTATCCTTTCATGGACAATGCCACTTCCATACTTGGCTCTCCTGGAAACTCCAAGGTTCACACTAGCAAAGCAACCATCCAAAACAAAATATATCCATGACATCAAACTCTCTTGTGGCTCCAGGCCATGTTGGTTCTGGGAGATGATGTCTGAAGATTTTTCTAATAGACACAGAGCTCTGTCTGCCATGGGCAGAAGTATTCATAGGGTGCTTCATAAATTATATGAGAAAGAAAAACAGATATTATTATTTGTAGATATAAAACTCTGTGGCTGTATCTTTGCCAAATGATAAGCTAAAGTACTTTTAAAAATATATTTAAGTTTGAACTTAGTAGTAGTTAAATTTGTCAAGAAAAGACTTTTCCGACATTATGTGAGATGTTTAGAAGAAAAAGTGGTAGAAGAACTAACCTTCTTGGAATCAAATCTATTCTGATTATAAACAGAAATCTATTATTAAAAACTTCAGAAAATCTTGAAGGAGTTATTTTTAAACTCAATAAATAACTAATTAATAAAGTAAAAAGAAACAAACAAAAATATAACCAATGTGGGAAAATAGAGAAAAGATGCTGGGATTTCTTTCTCTTGATGAGAGACTCTATTTCAGAAATCATGAGCAGTCATGGACAGTTCTCTACCTCCTTCTACCTTGTTCTACATTCGTGAAGTCAAAAACAGATAAAGAGCATTTTTCCTACTCCAAAAATTCATACAGTTAAGCAAAAATCCTCTGCTCTCTTCTTAAAAGAAATGATTTGCTCTATCATGCTTCTAAAGCCAGTTTGCAAACAACTTATAATCTGGTCTAATAAATTTTATTTTTCTCTTTCATTTCAAGCTATCAATACAAATCAGAAATTCATCACATTCTGACTTCAGTTGACTAACCACCAGTTCTGAAGCAGCTGGAATATTTTCCTGTCACATTTGAACTATACTATAAATCTTGTTTACTGAGAAGGTTTTTTCCTTGTTATCATAATCAAGGACTAAAAGAAGGGAAAACATGCACAGAATATTTTGTGAGAAGATCTTACCCAAGGGGGGAAGTCAAATAATTTCTCTTACAATTCTGCAAAAGAAAAAAAAATTAGAGCTAGGAAAGAAATAATGGAATACCATTTTGACAAATTAGATGACTATTAGAATCCAAAAAGATCTCAGCAGATCACTGGGTTACATGGAATCATATTTAAGCAAACAAATTTTATGCACATACATACATACAGAGGCAAATATATATTTCAATATATAAATGCATATCCTATATAAATATGCAATTTTACATATATACATATGTGTTTGTGTACACACACACACATACACCACATAGACCCAAGGAGAATGGGTTAAGGAGGTGTATGTGTGTATATCTATATCTATATATATATATATGGTGTCTGTGTGTGGGATATATAAAAATTACAAGAAGGGAATAGAACCCTCCAAAATCTTTAAAGAAATAGGAAAGACATTAGAATAAAGTGGGATATCAAAGGGTGTGAGGGTGTACAGATGAACAAGAGTGGGATTAGGTATGTAGATTAATGGTAATGGGATAAAGAGGGAGGAACAGATTGCAGAGAATAGATAAAGGAGGAATTTATGGGGAAGGTAGCATCTGGGAGGTTAAATAATAACTAGGCAAATTAACAGGTAGAAATAAAGTAAAGGAGTTAGCAGGAATAGTAAACAAAAGATAAACACAAACAATAATGCTTAGGAATAAAATTTATTAGAGAAAAAATGAATATAGTAATCAATGATCTCAAAGTCAAATTTCAAAAAGATTTAATCAAAAGAGAAATCTATATTATATGTAAGCTATATTAATAATGTTTTAGATATATGTACATTTTATATATATATATATGTATATGTATGTATGTGTGAGTTTGTGTGTGTACGTAAATATATCCATGTTTAATTGTAGCTTACTTGGGGAAGATGGGGCATAGGAAAAGGGAAAAAAAAATAAAGTAAAAAGTACACAGCAGAGAACAAAAGAAAATCTACAAGGAAGCAAAGATGTACAATTCTGAATACATTATTTTCTATTATCATATATGCGTTCTTGAAATGGAAACTTGTTACATATTTTGAATTCTCTCTGATGTTTTGCTGGGCACGTGACAATGGTGTTGTTATTGTTGTTCTTTACTGTCTTTTTCTATTTTTTTATTTGTTCAAAAATAAAATAAAAATAAATAAAAACATGCATATATATCATATATATTTCATTATGTTTCCCAGCCTTGTTCTATAGCATTTAAAATTTATTTTGGAATTTAATTTCTGGAATAAAATTGAAATGGCTCACATGTCTGTATTTTTCATTATTTTAATGTTCTTAATAAAGTCTTGATCTTTCTTTTATAAATAACACAAAATATATAAATTAATTATATATATATATATATATATGTATTTGCATATATATATATCCACACACACATACATACATAAATTCTACTCACTGGCTAACATAACTGTAGGAAGATGATTACTTTTTTCACCAACATATCTAAGCAGTTCTATTAAATGGAATACAGGACTTGAAGTCAGGAAGATCTATATTCAAAGCCCACTTTAGACCTTTACTGACTGAATGACCCTGAGTGACTCACTATTTCCCTTGCCTCAATTTCTTCATTTGCAAAATGAGATGACTTTTAGTTCCTTCCAATTATAAATTTTTAATCTTCTAATATAAGTCCCCAACAGAAAACATGCATCTAGGTCTAAGGGAAGAGCCTTCCTTTCTTTTGCTTTAACAGTAATAGTAAGACAACTATTGTTTTCATGTTAAAAAAAGAAAAATATTACTGGCATCCAAGAGTAGAGACTAAAAGGTAATAGGGTGAACCCTTTTCTAGTGCATTATCCTGTCCTAATTTGATAGGTAACCTGAAAAAGTAAGAGATTTAGGGATCTTCATGTTTTGATATATTCAAATATTCAAATCCTCCAATGCAAATGTGGTCTTACCAATGTAGGTATTTTCTCTGATGATACATGCAACAATCAGTAATACTTATCCCATATGACTTTTCAGTGCCCTCGTCTGAATTTACAGAAAGAAGTCATATAAGAATGATTTCTTATATACTAGGGCTTTCCTCAAATTTTCCTACCATCATTAGATACCATTCAAGCATATAGGCTATCCATTGATAATGGCTCCCTTCTGCTAGACAGCCAGGTTTTCTTTTGGGATTATACAACCCCAAATTCTCAAAAACAAAAATCCATGTATGTTGAATGACTTAACCAAAGTCATCCAGCTGCCTAATGGCAGAGCCAAAAGCTAAACCTCTTGTTACGTGACTTCCAGTGAATTGTATTGTTTGTCTTTTTCATATGTTAATAGTTGTTTGTTCCCTTAGAAATAGATATTCTATTATCATCTCATAAAAATAAAATTCTCTTTCTTCTCTTCTTTCAGTGATCTGTAAAAGACTCACAGTTTTGCATGAAAGAAAAGCTTTATAAATTATAATACTTTTCTCTTCCTCCTCATAAAGTTCCATTGTATCTTCAGGAATCAATCAAGTACTACCTTCTGTGTGAAATCTTTCCTGATCTTCCCTCTCTAATGTCTTATACTCTCTAAACTACTTCTTATTCTTCCCTCCCAAAATATTTCTGCATTTATTTGTTATATTTTGACACTATATAAATATTTTATATAACTTTATTTCACCTGTTAGAACATAAACTACTTGTGAATAAGTATTATTGCTTTCTTTTTTACTGGTAGTCCCAGAATCTAGCACAATACCTAATATCAAGTGATAACTTATCAAGCATTATATCATCATGATATAGTAAATTAACCTAAAAACTCAAAAGACTTCAGAGATAAAAACTCAAAAATGTAGTTGTAAACATAATGAATGAAGTGTACTGTCCTTATCACTTGGGTAATGGTTGGGGGGAAGGATTGAAGTCCAGTTCCCTGAAGGGAAAGAGAAAAGGACATGTGTTCTTATTCAGCATGACTTCCTTTTAGTTAAACTTGGAAAAGAATTGGTTGGAACAAGATTTCTTTTCCCCAAAAATGAATATTTTGTGTGTAACAAACTAGGCAGAACATTGAAAAGGGAAGAAAAGGGAAGGAAGCAAGTTGACATGTTATTGTTGTTGGAGCAGGAGCTCCTGTGCCTGAGTCAAGAAGAAAGCCTTCCAAGGCAGATGAGGGTATTCCGTTGCCACTGGGATGCTGAAAAACTTTCACAACTTCCGCTGGCAAGGGACCATAACCACAGGCCCAGTGATCCCAGATGAAAATAATATCAGCAGCAGCCAGTGGTGGCAATAACAGCAGCAAAGCATCAGCCAATTCCCCAAACTAAGCCCATCATATAATTGCTTCATCTTAAGGGACTATCAAGTGCATTTTTTACGGGAATTTTTATAAATATTTTATGGGATCTCTGGGATTCTTTGTATCAAGTTGTTTGCTTCAGCAGAGCAAACTGGATGTCTACTCAGTATGATTTATTGGCCATAGGAAAAGGGTAAAAGATCAGCCACAGAAGATTAGTCCCAAATCTGTAAGGACTGATATCACAAACTTATAGGGATATTTTTTGTTTGATTTTTACCAGCTATTCTTGCTATACAACTTCAGCAAATTCCTTTCTAAAAGCTAATTGAATTGGGTTAATTGATATTATCTGATATTAATGAACAAAAGCAAATAGTGAAGAGCTATAGAATTACAAAGACACACACACACAAACACACATACATTCTGCCTATGGACTCATTCTAGTTTATTAATATGTGATACTCAAAATGAAACATCTAGATGTGGTCTGATTAGAAGATGATATATTAAAACTATCAGTTTCTTATTTATAAACTATTTCTTTCTATTAATTCAACTCATGATTACAATAGCTTTTTAGGTTACACACATCCTTGATTGCTATTTAGTTTTCTGTTCACTGAAAGACTTAGCTATTTTCAGATAAACTAAATTCTAGCCATTCATCTAGATGGACTAAAACAGCCTCTAGGGTCCTTTTAACACTTTTTTATAATTCTATCGTTTGTATATCCTATAGTTGTACAAATGATTTTTGGAGCTTTGTTCAACTTCTTTGGAGTTGTATAAATGACTTGTGGAACTACACATTTGTCACTATTAAATTTAAAAGTGCTTTGGGAATGTTAGTTATCATCATCATCATTAACCTCATTTCACTTTAACTCAACCCACATTTGCAAAGTTATCAAAACTTAGTTTCTTAACACTATTTCTAAAATCCATTCTAATCTTTCCCCTCCTACAGTCACCAGGTCCTTTATCATCTCCTACCTAAAGTGTCATCATCACTTCTTAATTAGTCTTTGTGACTAGACTCTTTCCATTCTAGTATATCATTCAAATAGCTGCCAAGGTATTTTCCTAAATATAGGTCTGGCTATATCATCTTGCTCATTCTTACTTCTAGAATAAAATATAAAACTCCTGTTTCTCATGTAAAGCTATTTACCTCCTCATCCCATTCTACCCTTTCAATCTCATTATATGGCATTCCCTGCCATGTACTCTATAGTACAGCTAAACATGTCCTTTGCTGTTTTTCACACATACTGGTCTATTTCCTATTTCTGTGTCTTTTGCTAGCTTTTCCCCATTCTCAAATGCATCCCCCCAACCCACTTCTCAGAATCCCTGGATTCCTTCAAAATGCAACTCAAAACTATGTTGTCTATGAGCTTTTCCAAACTGATAGTACCTTTCTCTGTAAGATTGTCGCAATTTATTTTTGAATGTAGCTTTTATGTATATGTATATAAGTACATTGTCTCTCTTGTTAGACTATTAAGTTCTTTGAGGTTTTGTTTCAAAGCCTACTACAGTTCCTTTACAATTCATTACAAACATTTAATAAGTGTTTATTGATTGATATGTAGGAAAATAGGGTTGCAGAATGTCAAGAAATAAAAGATGTAGACTTTCAGATGATTCAGAAGTTTCATGTACATAATTAATTATCTCCTTTACTGAAAAAAAATTGTAAAATACTGATCAAGATGAGTAATGAGCACCACCGCTAAAAGTGAAAATCATGATATTGTTTAAAGACACATAGTGGGAACATCTAGATGGCACAGTGGATAGAGCACCTGCCCTGGAGTCAGGAGAATCTGAATTCAAATCCAGTCTCAGACACTTAACACTTCTTAGCTGTGACCTTGAACAAGTCATTTGACTTCAATTGCCTTTAAAAAAAACACAATAAATACCCATTTGTTCTGCTTTATGGTAGTATTTCTGGGAAATTATTGCATTGAAAAAATGGGAACCATCTTTACAAGTCTATCTACTCTTTTATAACAGCTCAGAGTGTATTCTATTCACATCAGTACAGAAATACAATTGACAAGTTGAAAATTTCTTTCAATTCTGAAAATTTCATGATTCTAAATTATGTAAACCTTGGTGGACAAATAATTTCACAGAATCATTGATTTAGGATTCAAAGAAGTCTTAAAGACTATTAAAATTATACCAGGTAAAAATCATCACAAGCTATCTAATAATTACAATGGAAAATAATTTTTAAATATAAATGTATTGGTTTGAGATCTTTGAAAAGTCATTGAACTTCTCAGTGGTCTAGGGATTGGTGGGTAATTCTCTACACCAATAAGATCGTAGGTGAAAGCTCCACCCTTTGCCTGTATCCCAGTAATATCTCTATCTGCAGTGTATCCTTATTCGAAATATTGGATAAAATATAGGCTTCTAATTCCTATATCTGGTAAACATATGTAATCTGTAATAGCTTTTGAAACTGGTAATTTGGTATAAAAAAGGGAAAGATATTTTAAAAAATGATTATGTAAAAATAAAATATCTCTATGATATTTTTAATTTAGAAAGAAATTAAAAGAGTTTTTTTTTTAAAAAAAGGTAATATAAACCAATGGAAAGAATAATGTAGAAGAGTCAGCTCCATTTCCCTTAAATGAACATGTTTGTAAAGCACCCCCTAACATTAGTCTAATTCCTCATTTTCCCTAAGTCCCCAGGTTTGTCACATTAATGTATAACCATAGCAACCACTGGGCTATTGCAAATTAAATTTGTTTTAGTAGAACATCCTCCATACTACATAAGATCTGTTTCCAGGAGAACAAAACAGTTCATCTCACATGGGAAAACATAGGGAATAACTGTTATAGTGTAAAAACTTTTTTCATTTTCAAAATTTACTTAAAGTTTGTTTGCTTTAATTCCACAAATGTTGAAGGTAATTAAATTATTCT
Organism: Myrmecobius fasciatus; assembly: GCA_023553655.1. NCBI lineage: Eukaryota > Metazoa > Chordata > Mammalia > Dasyuromorphia > Myrmecobiidae > Myrmecobius > Myrmecobius fasciatus. Next base: position 7,965 of record JAJPUD010012050.1, read on the forward strand.
GCCTTTTTTTGTTTAAGTATAAATATTCCAAAAGGGATATTCTTCCATTTTCTAACAAATTAAATAGATACATGGGAAAAATAAATGTAAGAGGCTAAGTAAGCACATTATTTTTATTATCATCTTAAAACATTTTTAAAGATTAGAAATAAAAAAGACTATAAACTTTAAACCACCTCATCACCAAAAATGTATATTAAATAAGGAAGCCATCCATTTGATAGAGTGCTGAAACTGGTGTCTGGAAGATAAGGGTTTAAATGCTGACTCAGATTACTTGTGAGACACTGGATTGTCATTAATCTCTTTGGGCCTCAGTTTCTTCATATGTAAAATACAGCTGAATCCAATACTTCCTAAGGTCTCTTCTAATGCCAAATCTATTAACCTATGATCATATGTGATGTATATAGGTAAGAACATCTTGTTCTTGTTGGGAGAAAATTCAGATATATGTCCCAGCTTCCTGTTTCATTGCTTTATGAAAGCCTTAAGTGACTTGTTTAACCTCTTGGTTTCAGTTCCCTCGTTTGGAAATGGAAAGATTTGAACTAGATGATCTCTAAGGTTCTTTCAACTCTAATAGTATTCTGTAATATCCTAAGACCTACATATCATTATTGCCTTCAGACAACATTAAAGTAGGCATCCTTCTTTCAATCCACACTTAATATTCTCCCCCATATACTTATCCCAGTCTCTAGTTTCCTCTTGTCAGTAGACCCAGAAGGGGAAAGTGAGACAAGTGACCTTGCCCAGTCCTTCCTCAATTAAATCCAATTTACTCGAATGTCATAACATCACCTCTATGATGTTATGATCCTTTTTGAGAATGAAGGACAAACAACAACCCATGCTAGTAACAATAATAATGTTCAATATAGCCAGAGAGAAAAAAGCATTTCAAAGACATAAAAAGGTAGTAAATCAGAAAGGATCCAAAGAATAGTACAATGTAGTTGGGTTTTTTGTTTGTTTGTTTGTTTTTTTGCTGAGGCAATTGGGGTTAAGTGACTTGCTTAGGGTCACACAGCTAGGAAGTCTTTAATGTCTGAGATCACATTTGAACTCAGGTCCTCCTGACTTCAGGGCTGGTGCTCTATTCACTGTGTTACCTAACTGCTCAAATCAGGAAATATTTATTAAGCCATGTATGCCAATAACCTGACTTCAAGGAGCTTACATTCTCATGGAAGGAGACAAAATTTTAAAGGGAGATGAAATAGGTGGGGAGCTTGGAGAGTATTATAGAGATAAACCAAGAGAATTTAACCTGTAATAGCCTGGAGAATAGTCTGGAGAATAATGGCATGAATAGATGACCAGCCAAGCTATCTTCCACTTAAAATGTAAGTTCTTGGAAGAACCAGATAATTTGGGAGAGAGGCCACAGAGTGAAAGGTACTTCCATTGAGTGAAGTCCAGGAATGGAGTAAGTTTCTAGGGTAAAGATATTTCTAGGGCATGTTTGAGAATGTCTAGAGTCAATCAATAAATATTTATGAGGTACCTACTATGAATCAGTTACCTTTGCTAAGTACTGGGGAAACAAAAAAGTCAAAAGATAGCACCTATTCTCAGAGTGCTTTTAATCTAATAATTTAGAGTACGGAAAGAAAAAGAAGGGAGGAAAAATGGAGTATTGTGTGTAAAAAACATCAAGGAGATTAGTTTGCCTGAAAAGTCTGTGAAGAGGAACAATGAACTTATTTTAAGGCAAGAAAGTTACATCAGAATTAGGTTATAAAGATTAATAAATGACAAACTAGAGCCTCTCTTGAATGTCAATTAGCAGCTAGATGGAGGATATATTGAGAGACATTGAAAGCAAGGAGACCAGCTAGGAAATGACTGAAATAGACAAGAGAAGAGATTATGAGTGTTTGAAGTGAGGTGCTGGCCATGGGAATCTTGAGAAGACCTCAGATAACAGAAAAGTGGTAATAGTAGAAACAACAAGATTTGGAAACTGAATCACTACGAAGTAAAGTTGACTTTGGAAAGTGTAAAAGTAAAGACCATGAAGGATAGTTGATGCTTAGTCACTTTCAATCATGTCCAACTCTGTGACTTTTTTTGGGATTTTCTTGGCAAAAATCCTGGAATAGTTTGCCATTTCCTTTTCATTTTACAGGTGATGAAATTGAAGCAAACAGTGTTAAGTGGGCTGCTCAGGGTCACAGAGCTAGTATCTAAGCCTGAATTTGAACTCAGGTCTTCCTGACTCTAGACCCAGAACTCTTCTCTATATGCCATAGTAGATAGATTCAAATGAAGTAGTTAATAATACCTATTTTTCAGACTATTATATGCAGCTGGATACACATACCCTATAACATTTGTGTATTTGCATACACTCACAAAAATATTATTTACCATTTCAGGAGGAGGGAAGAAGAGGGACTAAGGGCAGAATAGAATTCAGAACTCAAAATTTTAAAAAAATAACTCAAATGTTAAAAATTTCCTTCTCCAGGTACGTAATTGAGGAGGAAAATGTGATATAAAAATATATAATATAGTCAGACTTACATACATTATATATGTGTGTATGCAAGAGCTTTGGAGTATTGGTGCTTTCTTCACAATAACCCTTGAAAAACAAGAAGTAAAACTCTTTCCATTTTTAAGATTAGGAAATAAAACCACAATGAGGCTAAAAGAGTTACTTATGAGAATATCAAAGACCTGAGATTCAAACCTTGGCCTTTAGCCTTCAGCTTCAGTGAGTATAACCACCTGATCAGAAAAAAGTAAAATATTAAATGAAAAGATGCTGCAAAAGCCCCCAGATGATGATTAGATGAAGGAGGGGGGAAAACCTAGCAACTGGAAATAGGGAGAAGTTAACTCTATTTCTTATTTTCTAAACATAGAAGACAAAATTAAGAAGTAGGTCACTTCTCTGGAGACAGGCTCCAGAGGTTCCATTCTTTCACAACATTTCCACTTCAATTTTTCAGACTGTACCAGAAATCCAGAAGTGGTTATTGGGTCCACATGCCAACACATAATAAAAGAAAATTTTGCAGAGAAAGTTTGCTCCCATGACTATGGAACTCAGTGGGTGAGACCTCTATTTTTTCACATGCCACATTGTTTTCAATTCCTTTAAATGTCTGAGAAATGGAGATTTGACACTTAGACATCATAGATCATGGGTAACAGACCAAGAGTCCTATGGGAGGTAACTCAAAAGCCATTTAGTCAAACCCCTTCATTGTGAGAAGGGAAATTGATAGTCTTAGCAAGTTAATGCAATGCTCCAAATCACATGTGTATGAGAAGCAGAATTAGAACTCTGTTCCTCTGATTCTAGACCCAATGCTATCTTAATAGTATCATGCTGGGGTAGCTAGGTCAGTGCAGTGGATAGTGGCCAGGTCTGACATCAGGAAGGTTTATCTTCAAGACTTCAAATTCAGCTTCAGATATGAGCCCTGTGTAAGTCACTTAGCCCTTTTTGCCTCAGTTTACTCATCTGTAAAATGAGCTGGAGAAGGAAATGGCAAACCACTCCAGGGTCTTTGCAAAAAAAAAAACTCTAATGGAGTCATGGAGATTCAGAAATGACTGGAACAACTGGAAAACAGCAATAAATGTTGGAAGAGATGCTAGAGAACATCTAGTTTAGTGCTTGCCTTTATAGATGAAGAAACAGAAGAGAGAGGGAAAGATCAAATTAAAACATAGGCCTCCTGATTCTGAGTCCAGGGTCCACTTCTCAAATGCTATATGCTGGAAAATAATTTAAATTTCCAGAAGTGAAAATACTTTCAAAATAGCAACTGGCATCAAAAGAATAACTCATTTATATAGTATTTTAAGACTGCACGAAACAATTGCCTCACAACAACCTTCCTAATATTAGTTATATAAGTACTAGTAGAACCAGGATGTGGAAAGTAAAGTTTTTTTCTTTTGAAGTCACACAAACATACTCATTCATAAAGCATAGAACAAGAATGCATCCAAGGAAAGTGTTAATGGTGCATCAAAATAAAACAGAATGCATATCAGGCCCATGCCCTTTGTATATCTATGGTTGGAACCATGACTGGAATCCAGGCCTCCTGAGTTCAAGTCCTGGATTCTTTCCAGAACATTTCCTGACAATTCTCATGCTAGTATTTAAAGGTCTTATTCAACAGTTTCTAACTTTGAGGAATATTTTTTCCTGTGCTTATCCTTTTATCTTTATGATGACCTAAAGAGCAAGTGGGACTGAAGGAGTCTGGGAATAAGGCCAGGATGATCCAGCTCTAATTTATTAGCAAAATAACTTAGAAGGACTGAGTATCAGAGGTCTCATCAGTACTTCTGATGTGCCACATTTAGAATTCCAGCAAAGCAAATATGAAAACAGCCCTACTGATCTTATCCTTTATCTAAGCAATCAGAGCAAGCCTTGGCATAATGCTCACAAATATAGGAAAATGTACACTACAGCTGGAACTCCCCTGCTACACAAATGAGAGAGGCAACTCTTGATCTCTTTTTACTCCATCTCTCTTTTTTTTTTTTTTTTTTTTTTTTTTTGAGGCAATTGGGGTTAAGTGACTTGCTCAGGGTCACACAGCTAGGGAATGTTAAGTGTCTGAGACCAGATTTGAACTCAGGTCCTCCTGAATTCAGGGCTGGTGCTCTATCTACTCCATCTCTTAAGTAACAGTTCTACTTATTATGTGTCTGACAAATTGTTCATATCTTATTTGCTCTTCCTGACTTAAATGTTCTAGTTTTTTCTTTGAAAACTTAAAAATGTACCAGTTCTAATCTGAAATCCTAGTGTTTAGAGGACATAGGGTGATGAAATTCTATCATTTAAATAATGCCTTTGGTCCTTCAAAATGTATGATAATCTACTGCTTCATAGCTCCATTTAGTATACCTATACTTCTGAGTTGTAATCTAGCTAGGCCAGAATGATACATGAAACCAACTTATAAAAATGAGAAGAGGTTCACCACCTAATGCAGGTTTTTAGTTTGGTAGTCTTTTGATCTTGGCAATTTATAAATTGAAAAAAATAGATTTTTAAAAATTGTCCACACCACTTCTGGTTCTAAAGTGATGGTCTCAAAAAGAACCAAAAGTACAGAGATTCACACAGTCCTTAAAAGCTTTGAAAATATGAATTTAACTATCCAAATGAATGACCCTTGTCAAATGGCCAAGTAAATGACATATTAAAGGGGGAACTGAATGACTGACAATCTGCCAATATAAAGCAGTAGCACAATGAAAAAAAAGTCTTCACAGGTTTTTACTAAGAGTGGAAAACAGACAATTTAGTGTAATTTGTTTCCTCATGCTCCTAAAATTGATAAGACGTATCTTTTTTTTTCCCCTGGGTCACTTAAAAAAGATCATGAAGAAATGTCAGTTCACCACCAATACCTATTGTAAAAGTTTAAAAAGTAGAGAACTTTCAGGAATTTGCTAAGATCTTCTAAAATAAGACAATATAATAAAGATCCTTGCTACAAATGCAGTAATAGGAAAACATGATAAAAATGTTTAAAATTATTTCATTTTCTATTGGATATTCAAAGATTCATTAAACTATCCTACAAATATGGCATTTTTTTCTTTTTTTGAAAGTTACTCAAATAAGCTATACCTTTAAGAATATGAAATTGCCCAGTGATGGTCTACTTCTTAACTCCCTCTGAAAATTCACTGCCAAAAGCATTTTGCAAAACTCTCTTCAAAGAGACAGACCCAAGCATGAGAAATTTCAGGAATTCAAAAGACTTACTAACATTATAATACTAAATCCACTAACATAGGAGCAGTTTTTTTAAAATTTGTTTTGTTTGTAACTTATTCCCAGTTCCCAGGCTTTCCAACGTGCTGATTCATACTGACTAACAACTAGCATCCCCCATTTGCTTTCATCCTTCTATGTTACTTGTATGATCTGAGCCAAATTCTCAAGCTATATTCTATGGGTTAAGGGCTGAGAAAGAAAAGTCCACCTCTTTCAGAGAAACTCAAATAGTTGTTTGAATTCTATATCTCACTGTGTAGTAGAATCTCAAGCAAAGCTGAGAAAGAAACTTTATGGATCATATGACAGGACTTACCAGTATGCTTTCTTCTTCTTTATAGTCTCCTAGCTTTCTTCCTTTGGATTTATCAATTTATATTTGTCAACATCATCTAGTATTTATTAAACTGGGGGCACAGTTGGGAGCATCATAGATTGGAAAACAACCTTAGGGGCTATCTAATCTAATCCTTTTTTTGCAGATTAGAATTAATTATTTGCAACTAATTATGAATTAGTATTATTTATACATATAAATATTGATGTACTAAAATTAATATATTAATGTGTTCATGTCAGTAATATATTGATGAACCATTAATCATAATTAATATGCTTATTAGCAATAATAATCTTCATATAGTACTTTACTATAAATGTATGTATCAACATTTTTTTTGGTCTTTCATTCTCTCTTTTTTTGTTTATTAATTAATACTTTTTATTTGCAAATCATATGTATGGGTAATTCCTCTTAAGTGTTTTGTTTTTGTTTTTGTTTTTTTTTTTGCTGAGGCAATTGGGGTTAAGTGACTTGCCCAGGGTCACACAGCTGTTACGTGTCTGAGACCAGATTTGAACTCAGGTCCTCCTGACTTCAGGGCTGGTGCTCTAACCACTGCGCAACCTAGATGCCCCTTGTATGGGTAATTCCTAAACATTAACCCTTACAAAGCTTTCTGTTACAAATTTCCCCCTCCTACTCCCCATCCCTCCCCTACATGGCAGGATATATACTACATGATAATTATGTTAGAATACTTAAGAAATCAAATATATGTATAGTTATTGCCACACATCATTTTTTTGTGCAGGAGAAATCATATCTACAAGAAATAATAATCCGATAAAGGAAATACAACGCAAGCAAGCCTCAATAGAGAACATGAAAATGTTATGTTGTGGTCCACATTTCACATCCCTCTCTCTGGGTGTATATGGCTTTCTTCACTGAACAATTGGAATTGGTTTGAAGCATTTCATTGTTGAAGAGAGTCATGTCCCTTAGAACTGATCCTCATATAGTATCGTTGTTGCCGTGTATAATGATCTCCTGGTTCTGCTCATTTCACTCAGCATCAGTTCATATAAGTCTCTCCAGGCCTCTCTGAAATCATCTTGCTGGTCATTTCTTACAGAAAAATAATATTCCATAACATTCATATACCATAATTTATTCAGCCACTCTCCAATTGATGGGCATCCATTCAGTTTCCAGTTTCTAGCCACTACAAAAAGAGCTGCCACAAACATTCTTGCACATGTGGGGCCCTTTCCTTCCTTTATGATTTCTTTGGGATATCAGCCCCATAGAAACACTGCTGGGTCAAAGGGTATACATAGTTTGATAACTTTTTGAGCATAGCTCCAAATTGCTCTCCAGAATGGTTGGATCCGTTCACAGCTCCACCAACAATGAATCAGTGTCCCAGTCTTCCCACATCCCCTCCAACATTCGTCATTATCTTTTCCTGTCATCTTAGCCAATCTGACAGGTGTGTAGTGGTACCTCAGAGTTGTCTTAATTTGAATTTCTCTGATCAATAGTGATTTGGAGCATCTTTTCATATGATTATAAATAGTTTTAATTTCATCCTCTGAAAATTGTCTTTTCGTATCCTTTGACCATTTATCAATTGGAGAATGGCTTGAATTCTTATAAATATGAGACAATTCTCTATATATCTTAGAGCAGTCGATCAGTGGCATAGGATAGGATATCAGGACAAGCTAGGTAATAATGTTAGCAATTTAGTGTTTGACAAACCCAAAGACCCCAACTTTTGGGATAAATACTCATTATTCGGCAAAAACTGCTGGGAAAATTGGAAACTAGTGTAGAAGAAATTAAGGCTGGACTCACACCTAACACCACATACCAAGATAAGATCTAAATGGGTTCATGATCTAGATATAAAGAGTGATATTATAACCAAATTAGAGGAACATAGGATAGTTTACCTCTCAGACCTGTGGAGATGGAATAAATTTATGTCCAAAGAAGATCTGGAACTCTTAATTGAACACCAGATAGATAATTTTGATTATATTAAGTTAAAAAGTTTCTGTGCAGACAAGATTAGGAGGGAAGCATCAAACTGGGAAATCATCTTTACATTTACAGGTTCTGATAAAGGTCTCATCTCTAAGATATTTCTCATCCAGTACCAAATGGTTTTGATGACTGCTGCTTTATAATATAGTTTTAGATCTGGTACAGCAAGGCCACCTTCATCTGTCTATTATTTTCATTCATTCCCTTGAAATTCTTGACCTTTTGTTCTTCCAAATGAAGTTTGCTACTATTTTTTTCTAGATCTGTAAAGTAGTTTCTTGGGAGTTTGATTGGTATGGCACTAAATAAGTAAATTATTTTGGGTAGTATTGTCATTTTTATTATATTCACTCAGCCTACCCATGAGCACTTAATGTTTTTCCAATTGACTAGGTCTGATTTTATTTGTGTGGAAAGTGTTTTGTAGTTTAGTTCATATAGTTTCTGACATTTTCTTGGCAGATAGATTCCCAAATATTTTATGCTATCATCTGTTATTCTGAATGGAATTTCTTTTCCTATCTCTTGCTGCTGAACTTTGTTGGTAATATATAAAAATGCTGATGATTTATGTGGATTTATTTTGAATCCTACAACTTTACTAAAGTTGTGAATTGTTTCTAGTAGATTTTCAGTTGAGTCTCTAGGGTTCTCTAAGTATACCATCACAACATTAATTATATGTTAAGATGTTGATATGAACAACACATTCATGAACTATTAACCGTACTGATTGCAATTTATACATTTATTAGCAATAACAATCATCTTTATATAATACTTTAATATATCATTTAATAAGAATTTATCCAAGGTCACATAGGTATAAAGGAAAGAGTTAGAATTTGAACCCAGTTCCTCTGACTGTAATTCTGATGCTCTTACCACTGTAACATGCTGCCATAAATGTGAGGCTAGGAAGGATATTCCTTCTATCAAATTTACAATGTAAATATGACTTTTAATTGTCACATGTCATTCTTGAGTTAGACAACAAAGGTCTAGATCAAGTGCAGACACTTTGTTCCTGGGGTGGAGGGCTAAAACTCTAATAAATAAACTCAAGGAAATTCCTTCCCCACTAATTGCATAGGTTGACACCTACTAACTCACTTGTAAGCACAATGATTCAGCTGTAATTAAAGTACTTATTAGCAAATAACAATATTTTTTAGGAATCAGTGATTCTGAGTTTGCTAATCCCTGAGTCTCAAGGGATAAATAAGGCAGAAACTGTTGACACAGCCTTATGTCATCACAGTTTTAAGGCTGAGAAAGAACAGCTAGCATGTGACACACCTGAACACACATTACCTATTAACCACCACTCTTATCTATCAATCCTAAGACTAGGTCAATTTTAATTGTCATAAGGGAAATCTCTAACAGGTAATCTCTAAGAGTAGGAGAATGGTATACCCTTTCCACCTCATGTCTCTTCCCTTGGATTACTGAAAGAGGTTTTTCAGAAGAAAAGGCCTTTGTCCAGAAGGATCTTTACATATGTTGTAAACTGAGGCGATCCAGTACTACAGATTTGAGATTTCCACCTATCTCTTCTATCATGAAAGGAGAACCAGGGGAAAAAGGGATACCTTCTCGCTATGTATTCCAAAGAATAAAACCACAATAATCTGAAGACACATTATCTTCTACCATAAATATCTTTTAAGGTTGTTCATATTTAGATTCATAGAGAGGCCCATGATCTGCTATGCAGCCAAAAGTTGCTGAAGTTACTTCAAAGAGACAATTGTATTTCATTCATTCATCCTGTTTCCCAGAATTCTGCCAGGTAGTCCAATGTTGCTGCTAGGGTTAGCCATAGAAAGAGGTCTTAGAGAACTTCTACTCGAATGACTTCCCTATGTATGCCTATAAATTTCTAATATAAGAGTTGAAACTAAAACCTAGGTCTCCAGATTCCTAATCCAAGACATCTTCCATGACACCATGCTGCTACTCTAGAACCCATTAATTCATTCAACATTTGTTGCATGTAGTCACTCAACCTATATTTATTAAAAACTTGCTATACAGCAGCTATTGTTAACATCTGAAGATAAAAATTGAGCACAATGCACCCCCTGCTGTGTCCCTGCTACAATCAATCAATCAATCAATCAGTAAGAGGTTATTTACACATCTACCATAGGCCAGACTCTGTGCCAAATACTGGAGATATAAAAACAAAACAGTCTCTGCCTTCAAGGAGTTTATATTCTGTCAGGGGAAACAGAACATATAAGCAGATATACAATATGTACAAATTAAAAGATGCATACAAGGTAATTTGGGGTAGAGGATGGAGAGAAAGATATTTATCTGGGCTATCAACAAATTCATCTCCTGGTACTCTTTATTATCTATACCCTGCCATAGTCGGGCATCTCTCTTTATCCCTACATTAATCCCATTCCTGTCCATATCCTGAAACTATTATTGGATTTATTTGGGAAGTATACATGGAATCCATAACTCAAATAGAAGGCTTTCACATGACTAACAAGTTTATTCCTACTAATGATGACCTATACTGCTTTCCTAGTGTTTTGACAAATCTTCTTGTCCCTTTCCTCCAGTCTTCATAACTTCCTAATTCTTAGTTCTCATTTAATCTGTTAATTTCATATCTGTTCTGCCTTCTACCACCAGGTTTACCCTATTGGATTGTGCATTGTCCTTGTCATTAGAATGGGGCATTCACACTTTCACAATCCTATTTCCTTGCTCTATGTCCCTGACCTATCATGAATACTCAGACAGCAAAGTCCAAAGCTTGGCTTTTTTTTTTAGCACTTATAGTTTTTCACAGGCACAGCTTGGTATTTAAGGGAAGGCTTAATACTCCTCTCCTAATCTAACCAATAGTTAATAACTCTAGTCATGCTCTTTTCACAATATTTCAGTTTTTTACTAGGTTCCCAGGACAAGAGGCTCTTCCTCTGGGATTGCTTGCCCTACCTGGTAGCAGCATAATTATCTCTTGAGTTAGACATAAACATAAAATACTAACAGTAAAAGCCTCTCATTAATCACATGTAGAGAAGAGAGGGATGAACATGATGTATTTAAAAAATCCCTTTTCCCCAGAATTCATTCTATTATTGTGAAATCAGACTACATATAGAAGGAATGAGTAACCATTCCACCCCTCAAAGAAAGGGATTAAATGCCTCTTTCCCCTTTGTCTGACTGTACTCTATTTATCTCGAAATCACCAATTAAGTTATTCTAATTGTTCCCCAAGTTCCCAGGAAATCATGGTAAATTACGCAGGTAAAATACCAAGAAATATTGAGAACATATACTCTGCCCTTGACTAAATGGAGTGTATTTTAATCTAATTCCTACAAAAATTGTACTTCTTGTCTTCAGAGTTGAATTTATAAATAATTACAGCCAGAACATTTTAAATCCAAGTATAGTTGTAATATATGTTGGTAAATACAATAAATTCATCTCAAAATTTTGTTATGTATAAAGCATCCATAAAATACCAAGACCTTAATAAATATTTACATATACAAAGGAATAATGGAATCTTAGAATTAGAAGGGATCTGGAATGATCAGTTCATCTGGCCTCTACCTGAATGCCTCTAACAGAAAGGACTTGTCAATTAAGTCAATCTATTCCATTGTTGGACCATTCTAATTATTAAAAATTGAAATCACTTTCACTTTCCACATAATGGACCATTTGGACCAATCCAAAGTGTGTGTGTGTATATATATATACACATATATATATATGTATGTATGTATGTATATTTCTTGCTTTCTACTAACAATCTTTCAAACTTTCAAACTTAACAATCACCTCTCCCTTTTGTTTCCTTTTCTCTGGATCAAATATGACAGCACCTTCAAAAGTTCCTTATTTAAGACTTTTCCATGATTTTCATCAGAATGTATTCTTCTAGACAGATCATTTTATCCAAAAATCAAAATAACATATGTTATGTGGCTCCATATTCATGACCTCTCTATTTCTGTTAAGTCTGTTGTCATCCCACCTCTCCTTTGTGCAAAGTCTGTTCTTCTTTGACTTCCAAACCCTTGATCTCTTCAGTTCTTTTCTAGACCATCACCCCCACATTGGCTCTATTTCCCTTTCTTCACCATCTTAAACACTTGGTGAAACAGTTTAACTTCACACTCTCTTTATCTCTGGAAAGCCTCTTCTTTATTCTTTCTTTATTTATTTATTCTGTCTCTAAACTCTCTCTGCCAAACCACAGATGCAGTGCAGGGACCCCATGGTATCCACATGCTTTGGGAATCTACCAGGAAGCTTTTAGCTTCCTAGCCAAAAGGCAGCAGTGTTGCTATTCTATCCTGGTTTAGAAGCCAGTGGATCAGCAATCTATCTATGGGACACCCAACACAATTACAAAAGGCAAGTAGCGAACCCCAAAATAACAAGGGGCTTGGCCACACTCACTCAGTACTGGATAGAAGTCAGCAGCACTGGCCCCAGGGCAGTGTGAAACTATTGTTTCTTGTAGAGGAAGTTTGTGACAATCTCCCCATTGCCCTAAGAGCAGACCTCAACCTTTAAAAGTGAGCAAAAGTACAAAAATAACTCTGGCCATAGATAGCTCTTATGGAGACAGAGAAGAACAGACCTAAAACTCTGAAGATACTAAAGGCAAATCATCTTCACATGAAGCTCCAAAAGGTGATATGTGTTGGTTTCCATTTCATAAAGCCCTCTTGCAAGGATTAAAAAAGGATCTTAAAGGAGAGGTAGAAGAAAAATGGGGACAGGAAATGTTATATAGCAATATGAGATGTATTGTGCACAAAGTAATACCAATGTTGTGAGATAATCAGCTATAAATGACTTTGTTATTCTCAGAAATACAATGATCCACAACTATTCTAAAGGTCTTATGATGAAAAATGTTATCTATATCCAGAGAAATAACTGATTATATCTGAATACAGATTGGAGCTTATTTTTAAACTTTTTTGAAGAGGGGTTTTGGGGGGAAACCTGCATTTTCTTTCATAAACATGACTTTTATGAAAATGTTTTATGTAACTTCTCCTGTGCCTTCTCAGTGTAGGAAAAGTGGGAAGGAAGGAAGAAAATCTGAAACTGAAAATCTGAAAAGTTCTAAAAATAATATAAAAATGGTTTTATATGTAAGTGGGCAAAATAAAAGCATTAAATAAATAAATAACCTACCTTCAGTACCTTACATTTTCTCTTGTTCAATTTCATCTTGTCAGTTAAAATTGATCTAGTGTTCTAAGATCATAAATCTTTTAACTTCTTTATTCTGTCACATATCTTCTATCATTACTCTCAGCTTTCTGTCATCTGAAAACTTGATAAATAATACTGCTGTATCTTTATTTAAGTAATTTGTTTAAAAATATATGGACAAGTCATGGCCAGCACATAGTCCCTTGTTGTCCTGCTAGAAGCCTCCTTCCAAGTTGTTATATCAATTAATCACTATTAATATTATACTAGCTGCTGATCCACCTAAATGTAATATTATCAAACCCATGGTTCACTATCTTATCTTCAGGATGTCATGGGAGATTAACAAAATAGCTAGCTACTATTTCATAAAAAGCAACATTGCAGGGTAGATGGAGAATATCAAGCTGAAAATTCGATTCTAGTCCTTCCTAGCTGTGTAAACCCAGCCCCTCTGATTTGGGTTTTCTGATCCATATAATTAGAATTTAAGATTGGATGATCTCACATTTTAATCAATTCAGAGGATAGTGTCTTACTAAATCATTGAATTTAGAGTATGAGAGGATCATAAAAAAACAACTATTGAAAAAAATGAAACATGCAGGGGCATCTGGATGGTGCAATGGATAGAACACCTTCCCTGAAATCAGGAGGACTTCAGTTCTAATCCATCCTCAAACACTTAAACACTTAATAGCTATGTCACCCTGGACAAGTCACTTAACTCCAATTGCCATACCAAAAAAAAAGAAAAGAAAAGAAAAAAAGAATGAGACCTTCCACAACTAGAAAACCTCTCTAAATTCACATATCCTTATTTCTTTCTCTCCTATCTCAAATCTCAATCCTCCCTTCCAAAGCTAACTTCTTTCAGTTATCTCCCTGATGCCATCTCCTCCATTTTCCTGAAGAATTTAATTTCATCTTTCCTACTCATTCTTTCTGCTCTATCTAAACTAATGCTCAATTGATTCTCTTGCCTTAAAACAAACAAACAAAAAAGCTCTCTGCCATCCAATTGTGCTATTATATTATTTCTTCTCACTTCCATTGTCAAATATTTAGGGGGGAGCACTTCACACCTTCTTCCTTCTCTTCCTTATGCTTCACTGATTCCTTGGGCCTCTGTAATCTGCATTTTATGTCTATCATTCTAACAAAACTGTACTTTCTAAAGCTATTCATGAAATCAATCTGCAAACTTGGTGACCATTGTTTTAATCCTCATCTGCTGGATGAAAATAATTACCTACTGTAGAATAAAGATATGGATGAGATTGAACACAGGATCTTCAGTTTGTATATAGTAGATACTTAATAAATATTCTCTGGATTGAATTCAATTAAACTTGCTGGACTTTCACTTTTAACATCATCCCTGATAGCTTCCTTCCTCCTCAAAATATTATGACAACCCTCTGATATATTGTGATCCCTGAAAATGTTTTCTTCAGGTACTTCAACAAGTTAATAATCAATTTCTGCAGTGGAAATATTTCATGTTCATGATGTTTCAGATCACAGCACATTTGGAAACCACTTGGTTAATATATAGTCAAGTTTTGGAGGGGTTTGGGTTTTTTTGTTTGGGGCTGGGTTTGCATATGGAAACAACCAATCACAGACAGATCCAGGAATAATTGATGCTAGGGGAAAGAGGGATGATGAAAAGATGGGCATATTATTGCACTATTGGTGGTGAATTAGTCCAATCATCCTGAAAAGGAATTTGTAATTATTTGAAGAAAGTAACTAAAATACATCTACCATTTATATAGCACTTTAACATTCACAAAAAGTGGCACGTCAACTTATTTAATCTTTACAATGAGTTATGTAAGGAAGGTACTTTTATTTCTTGTATTTAATAGACAAGGAAACTCCGGATAAAATATTGTAACTTGCCTAGGGTTATAATTAGTATATGTCTGAGGAAGGATTAGAATTCAGGTCTTATAGTGCCTGGCACACAGTCAGCATATTTCTTTCCTTCCAAATAATAAAAATGCAGATCTTCCTGACTCAGAGTCCAGCACTCTTTTCTGATTTCTACTTTGCTGCGTCATATATTCAAAACCTTTAACCCATATATCCCATGGCTAGACTATTCTTCCCCTTGAAGTAAGGGAGCCCCAAACCCTGACATTCCTATTTCCCCTTCCCCCCTCAAGTGTGAGTATGGGGAAAAGCTGGGAAAGCATATCAGAGACTTACTGAGCTGTATTATATATATATATACACATATATATATATATGTATATATATATGTGTGTGTGTGTGTGTGTGTGTGTGTGTGTGTGTGTGTGTGTGTGTATTCTGCAATGACCCACACAGGCAGGTTGTAGGCCTCAAGGAAGAAAGTTTTGAATAAAAAAATGGAAACACTTAAAAAAACAATTCCAAGAAGACTGGTGAAAAGAAAGGCTCCACACACATCAAAATATCTATAGCAGCATGTTTTTATAAGCAAAAATTGGAAACAAAATAATGTCCGATGATTAGGGAATGGCCAAATTCTGTTCCATGAATAAAATAAAAAGTGCTACAAGAAGTGATGGATACCAAAAAACATGGGAAGGCATACAAGAATAGATGCAAAAAGAAGTATATCCAGAAATATATATATATATATATACATATAGAGTACATATAGAGTATATATAGAGTATATAGAATGTATATATATATACATATATATATACTCTGTCATTCTAAAATTCTAACATAAATAGTACAATAATGATAAAACAAAAATTAAATACTGTAAAATATATTAGCTAATCTTGACCTCAAAGAACATATATAAAAAGGAAATTCTGCCTGCATTTTTTTTTCAGAGGTGGAGAATTATAGATAGGGAAACTGCATGAAATGTTAGATCCTTTTGTTCAAGAGAAGAGTTTTGCTTAAAAGAAAAGTTTTCCTTTATTTTTGCTTTTTGTTTTATGGGATAACTCTCTGGGAAGGTTCCTTATAGTTGAAAAGTATAATTAAAAATGTAGGTGATATAAAAACAAACTATAACAAAAAAATTTAAGAGAAAAATAATATAGCCAAACATACATAACAATAACCATTAATAAACATGCCTCTGTGGGCAATTATCTCGGAATGGTCCTGATGCCACTAAGTGGCGTAGTGAATCAAATGCCAGGCGTGGCAAGTTCAAATTTGTTCTAAAGCAATTATTAGCATTGTGACTTCACTTTCTTAATCTGTAAAATGGGGATAATAATAATAGCACCAGGGGCAGCTAGTTGGTGCAGTGGATAGAACACCAGTACTGAAGTCAGGAAGATCTGAGTTCAAATCTGGACTCAGATACTTAATACTTCCTAGCTGTGTGACTGTGGCCAAGTCACTTAATCCCAATTGCCTCAGCAAAAAATAATAATAATAATAGTAACTGATTCCCAGACTTGTTGTGAGGATCAAATGAAATACTTGTGGAGTATTGGCCCATAGTAAACACCATCTAAATGTTAGCTATTATTTTATTATAATAATTAATGTAACTATGTAAAATTTTTTGACAAATTTAATACTTATTCTATAGTTTTCCTTCTAAAAAACTCAACGATTTCAATATCTCTTCTGTAACTTATTTGAGAGAATACTGGTATTATGACTCATTCACAATAGAAAGTCATTCAGTTCTGATTTTGAGCCTGAACTGGCCTTTCACTCATTTACTGATTTTCTTCAGTGTTTTTCTTCTAGTCTTTACCAAGTTAAACAAAGCTTATTTTAGTCTATTTATTTTTCTCTCTTATTTTTGTATGTTGGAAAGTAACCTTAATTGTGAGAACCATAGCTTGGGAGACATAGCAGTCAAAATGACTTTAGAGGGCATCTTGTACAATTCTTGTCATTTTACAGTTTATGAAACTGAGATTCAGAGAGTTTAAGATAATATTCATAATACCCAAGGTTACAATAAGTAGTAAGTAGCAGAGCTGAGATATGTATTTAGGTAGAGCAGACACATGCTTCTAGATACTCCAAATCCAAATCCAGAGTTCTTTCCATTATACACTCTCTTTAATGTTTACAATCCCATGTGAATTTTTTTCCTCAAAGAGCCACTCACTCAATTTCACCTTTTAAAAAATTGTGACTCTACCATAGCAGTTTATGTTATTTCAAATGAAAGCCATTCTAAGAAAAAGTTTGCATCAATCTCATGAAAAATGTGGCAAATGGTGTTTTGTTTGTTTTTATGAAATGGAAAAGACCTGATGGAATTCTTTTTATTCTCTAAGTTTTTAGATGGCATTATGGAGATGACATATTACATAATTTGACATTTGCAGTTCCCATGGCATATTTTAAAGTCTCTCAGTCTATTTGTTTATATATAAGGCATTATGGGTCTGCAGAGTAAAATTGGATTGCTTGCCCTACTGCCCCTTGGCATCACTTGGGCTAGCATAAATCAGCTTTAAGAAATACACTATGACCTTTCTCTTAAGATTAATGTTGGTTGTAAAATCTGATTTCTGATTGATGCATTTGATTTTACACTTAAAAAAATGTTTATTCAATATTTATGCCTATCATATTGTGAGTCTCAAGAAGATGTAAATGACGGGGGCGGAGCCAAGATGGCGGAGTGAAAAGGTGACTTTCTGCCTCTCCTCCGATCTTCTCTCAAATCAACAATAAAATAAGCCTCTGAACTGATCTTCAAGTCAACGAACTCAGAAATATTTGGGCACGGCTCTCTGGAGAACTTCATATCAGGTTAGTCGGACTCGGACAGAGAGACAAATAGACGACCCCTGTGCAGGCCGGAAGTGAAGGTGGGACTCAGCTCAGCTCATCGTGGAAGAAATTCCAAACTCCAAACTCCAAATTCCAAACTCCTGGAGTTTATCTGAGGCACTCGGGACACTCTGCCCTGATTGGGGGCAGGTGTTCTGGCAGACTTGTCTTGTTTAAGGAGTAATTCAGACTTAGTCCTAGCCCCCACTGGCCCAGCACCTTAAGTCAACTCGCCGAAGTGCCCCAGGGCAAAGCATCTTCAGCCGAGGTTTTTTTTTTTTTTTTCCCCTACCTTAAAGAGATATCCACGCTGTCTAAAAAAAAAAATGATGAAGAAGCAAAAGAGAGCTCACCATAGACAGTTTTATCAAGGCAAAGAAACGACCTCAGATACAGAGGTTTCTTTAGACAAAAATCCAGAAAAAAACAGCAACGACCATCACTGGTCCCCGTTTCAAAAGGCCTTTCTGGAAGATTGCATAAAGAACCTCAAAAGAGAGCTGGAGGATAAATGGGAAAATAAATTGAAATCAGTGCAAGAAGGATACAGTATCTTGCAAGAAGGATATGATGCTCTGCAAAAGAGATATGAAAAAGACACCAATTTATTAAAAAATAAAATTAGTGAAGTGGAAAAAGAGTGCAGTGAAAAAATTGGCCAGTTACAAAAGGAACTTAAAAAGGTAACTGAAGAAAACAACACCTTAAAAATAAGAATTGAACAAATGCAAGTGAATGACTCACTAAGACTTGAAGAATCAGTCAAACAAAAACAAAAAAATGAAAAATTAGAAGAAAATATGAAATATCTCCTAGGAAAAACAACTGACTTAGAAAATAGATCTAGGAGAGACAATCTAAGGATTATTGGACTTCCTGAAAGCCATGATCAAAAAAAGAATCTAAACACTATCTTCCAGGAAATCCTGAAAGAAAACTGCCCTGAGATTGTAGAATCAAAGGGCAAAATCACCATTGAAAGAATTCACCGATCACCTCCTGAAAGAGACCCCAAAATTAAAACCCCAAGGAATGTCGTGGCTAAATTTCAGGACTATAGCACCAAGGAACAGATTCTGCTAGCAGCTAGAAAGAAACAATTCAAATACCGAGGATCAATAATTAGAATCTGTCAGGATCTGTCAGCTTCCACACTGAAGGATCGAAGGGCTTGGAACCAGATATTCCGAAGGGCAAAGGAACTTGGATTACAGCCAAGAATAACCTATCCAGCTAGAATGAGCATTGTCCTCCAGGGAAGAAGATGGTCATTCAATGATATAGGTGAATTTCACCTATTTCTAATGAAAAGACCGGATCTGAACAAAAAATTCAACACCCAAACACAGAACTCAAGAGATGCATAAAAAGGTAAAAAGGAAAGGACTGTTGAGAACTTTATTTTTACTAGGGGGATACTCAAAGTTTGGGGGTATAATTAACTAAATATTACTTTGATAATATGAAAAAGAGAACTAGAGGGGAAAAGGTTGTCATACTGGGGAAAAGAGGGAAAAAGTGGTAAAATAAGATCTAAAAAAAAAAAGGAAGTAAAAACAAGGTAAAATCACTTGAAGAGGCAAAGAAAACCTAATATAATTGAGAGAAAGGGGAGGGAGACGAGCACTGTGTAAATCTTACTCTCATCAGGTTGGGCTCTAAAAGTGTATATCAGACATTTGATTTCACATAGAAACTTGTCTGTTGCTAGAGGGAAGAGGGAGGGAAAGGAGGAAAAGTAAGGGACAAACTAATAGAAGGGAAAATAGAAGAATCAGGGGAAAGGAGTAAAACAGGGGGAGGGGATCTAAAGGGTAGAGTATTGTTTGGGGGACAGGGTCATCAAAAGCAAAGTACTGAGGAGGGGGGAAGGGAGAAAGGGGAAAGGAAAGGGGAGTATTGTTTGGGGGAGGGGTCATCAAAATCAAAGTACTGAGGTGGGGGGAAGGGAGAAAGGGGAAAGGAAAGGGGAAAACATAACTTGGGTAAATAAGATGGCAGGAAATAAAGAATTAGTTATTCTATCTGTGAATGTGAATGGGATGAACTCTCCCATAAAGCGGAAGCGGATATCAGACTGGATTAAAAACCAGAATCCCACAATATGTTGTCTACAAGAAACACATCTAAAACATAGTGACACATATAGGATGAAGGTAAAAGGCTGGAGCAGGACCTATTATGCTTCAGGTGAACAAAAAAAAGCAGGGGTAGCAATCCTTATCTCAGATCAAGTAAAAGCCAAGATAGATCTAATCAAAAGAGATAAGGAAGGAAACTATATTTTATTAAAGGGTACCATAGATAATGTAGCAATATCTATACTAAATATATATGCACCAAGTGCAATAGCACACAAATTCCTAGGGGAGAAATTAAGAGAGATGCAAGAAGAAATAGACAGCCAAACGATACTAGTGGGGGATCTCAACCTTGCTCTCTCAGAATTAGATAAATCAAACTACAAAATAAACAAGAAAGAAACTAGGGAGATAAACCAATTGTTAGAAAAGTTAGGTATGATAGATCTATGGAGAAAGTTGAATGGAGACAGTAGAGAGTTTACTTTTTTCTCAGCAGTCCATGGAACCTATACAAAAATTGACCATGTATTAGGGCATAAAAACCTTAAAATCAAATGCAGAAAGGCAGAAATAGTAAATGCATCCTTTTCAGATCATGATGCAATAAAAATCACATGCAATATAAGGCCAGGAGAAAATAAACCAAAAGGTAATTGGAAATTAAATAATCTAATCCTGAAGAATGAATGGGTGAAAGAGCAAATCATAGACACAATCAATAATTTCATCCAGGAGAATGACAATAAGGAGACAACATACCAAAATTTGTGGGATACGGCGAAAGCAGTTTTAAGGGGCAATTTTATATCTCTAGATGCTTACTTGCATAAAATAGAGAAAGAAAAGATCAAAGAATTGGGCTTATTATTAAAAAAACTAGAAAAAGAACAAATTAAAAACCCTCAATTAAATACCAAATTGGAAATTCTAAAAGTAAAAGGAGAAATTAATAAAATTGAAAATAAGAAAACTATTGAGTTAATAAATAAAACTAAGAGTTGGTTCTATGAAAAAAGTAACAAAATAGATAAGCCTTTAGTTAATTTGATAAGAAAAAGGAAAGAGGAAAATCAAATTGTTAGTCTCAAGAATGATAAGGGAGAACTTTCCTCCAATGAAGAGGAAATTAAAGCAATAATTAGGATTTACTTTGCCCAACTTTATGCCAGTAAGTTTGAAAATCTGAATGAAATGGAGGAATATCTACAAAAATATAGATTGCCGAGGTTAACAGAAGAGGATATAAATTATTTAAATAGTCCCATATGAGAAAAAGAAATAGAACAAGCCATTAACCAACTCCCTAAGAAAAAATCTCCAGGGCCAGATGGATTTACATGTGAATTCTACCAAACATTCAAAGAACAATTAATTCCAATACTACACAAACTATTTGAGAAATTAGGGACAGAAGGTATACTGCCAGAATCCTTCTATGAGACCGATATGGTGCTGATAGCTAAACCAGGTAGGGTAAAAACATAGAAAGAAAACTATAGACCAATTTCCCTAATGAATATTGATGCAAAAATTTTAAATAAGATTTTAGCAATGAGATTACAGAAAGTCATCCCCAGGATAGTACACTATGACCAAGTAGGATTTATACCAGGGATGCAGGGCTGGTTCAATATTAGGAAAACTATCAGCATAATTAATTATATTAATAACCAAATTAACAAAAACCATATGATTATCTCAATAGATGCAGAAAAATCCTTTGACAAAATCCAACACCCTTTCCTATTAAAAACACTAGAGAGTATAGGAATAAATGGGCTTTTCCTTAAAACGATCAGTAGCATCTATTTAAAACCATCAGCAAGCATCATATGTAATGGAGACAAACTAAAACCATTCCCAATAAGATCAGGAGTGAAACAAGGCTGCCCACTGTCACCATTACTATTTAATATTGTATTAGAAATGTTAGCTTTAGCAATAAGAGAAGAAAAAGAGATAAAAGGAATCAGAGTAGGTAATGAAGAAACCAAATTATCACTCTTTGCAGATGACATGATGGTATACTTAGAGAACCAGAGATTCAACTAAAAAACTACTAGAAACAATTCACAACTTTGGCAAAGGGGCAGGATTCAAAATTAATCCATATAAATCATCAGCTTTTTTATATATTACCAACAAAGTTCAGCAGCAGGAGATACAAAAAGAAATTCCATTCCAAATAGCAGATGATAGGATAAAATATTTGGGAATCTATCTGCCAAGGAAAAGTCAGAAACTATACGAACTAAATTACAAAACACTTTCCACACAAATAAAATCAGACCTAATCAATTGGAAAAATATTAAGTGCTCATGGGTAGGCAGAGCGAACATAATAAAAATGACAATACTACCCAAACTAATCTACTTATTTAGTGCCATACCAATCAAACTCCCAAGAAATTATTTTACAGATCTAGAAAAAATAGTAGCAAAGTTCATTTGGAAGAACAAAAG
>JAJPUD010012050.1:40603-51234 GCA_023553655.1 Myrmecobius fasciatus
AGTTGTTCACTGAAGAAAACCATATACACCCAGAGAGAGGGAAATGAAATATGGACCACCATGTAACATTTTCATGATCTCTATTGACATTTGCTTGCATTGTGTTGCCTTTCTCTGATTCTTTTTTTTTCTTGTAGATAGGATATTTCTTGCATAACTTCTCAAGCATTTCAACATTATTAACATGTAGTGGACTTCCTGCCATCTAGGGGAGGGGAGGGGACTGGGGGTAAAATTTGTATTGGAAAGCTTTGTAAAGCTCAAGGTTGGGGAACTACCCATACATATGTTATACAAATAAAAAGCTTAATAAAAAAAATTTAAAAAAAAAGAAGATGTAGATGAAACTTTACTCTAAGCTCCTCTAGTAGGGTATGGTTGCCCTGGATCATCTACTCTTGCCTGGCTAAAGAAAATTTGAGTCTATAATTGTATGGCAAAGTTTTCCTTCGGTAAAGTTGTCACCAAAGCTTTAGGGAGTAGACCATTTTTATACATGTATTTGAAGCAGTTCTTATTCTATTAAACTGACCCAGACAGTTGTTGTTAGGAGCAGCACTTAAAAGACTGTATCCATAAAAACTGGTTGATGTCTTTTGCTCTTAGCTTTTTGGATTTCACTTCTAGTACTAATAAACAAACAAGAAGAGCATCTTTCCTGTCCCTTTTGCCAAATGGCCTAAGTTGGGAACTGCTGGAAAATAACTGGATTCTAGTCCCATCTCTGTTAGCAACTGACTTTGAGATCTTGAGAAAAATCACTTTGCTCCTGTAATCATCGGTTTCCTCATTTCTAAAATTAAGGAGTTTGGATTGGGCAACTGCTAAGGTCCTTTCCAGCCCTAAAGTTTTATGAATACTTTGAATTGCAGCTAGTTCCTCTCTCCTGTCATGATCTGACGTGGCCTAGGTCAGTTTTATAAATTCTCTAGCTAACCTCAGCTTTGTGGACTGATTGGTGAACAAATGTGAAGAGGGGAGCAAAAGCAAAGCCAGCTAACCCAGAGTTAGGTACTTTTCCACTATGATAATGGATAGTGGAAAAAGGTAGGCAGGAAGGAATGGACTGAGAACATCAATTGGCCTGGGTATCTTAACTCAGAAGACAACTTCAAAGGCAGAGTTCTGAAGCTCCTTGCAAAGATAGGTAGCTAGGAGTTAGGAACTGGTAGAGAACAGGTGTGAGTGGACTGAACAAAGCATGGCTTTGACAAACTCAATTGACCAAACAGATAATAATACTGCTAGATTTGTGTTAGCTTCATCCCCTGCCTCTCTTCTTGATTACAGAATAAGACTCAGACAGAGTCAACCCCTTCATTTTATAGTTAAGAAAAATGAGGGTCAGAGAAGTAAGAAATTATTTATCCAAGATCACACCATCTAAATTGCAATAAAAGAGGTTGTAATAAATTATTTTTGAGATCTCTTCTTTTTTAAATTTATGAACCAGTGATCCTTTGATTTAAAATCCAGTCCACTGTCCACTGAACTGTACTAATCATCTGATGTGCCAACAATAGCTCTTACATTTCTAAGAGAAAAAAAGGAAAAACAAACTCCTGCTTACAGTAGAGTTGAGCTTATTCCCTCAAAAATCTCTCCACTGAAATTTCATCATTGTAGAGTCATTCCTTGAGCAGAACCAGGAGATCATTGTACATGACAACAACAAGATTATACAAACATCAGTTCTGACGGACATGACTCTTTTCAGCAATGAGATGATTCAGGTCACTGCCAATGATCTTGTGATGAAGATCACACCCAGAGATAGAACTGTGAGAACAACATAGCATTTTCACTCTTTTTGCTGTTTGCTTGTATTTTTTTTTCTTTCGCATTTTTTTCCTTTTTAATCTGATTCTTCTTGTGCAACATGATAATTGTATAAATATGTATACATGAAAAAGAAAGAAAAAAAGACAGAGTAATTCCTTTGGATTATCACTATCTTATTTTAACTTTAAATGTTCCCAGAGAATCACAGTGAATCAGTGATCAAATAGTTCACATCTCAGTTTGAATTTATATATAAGATATTCACATTATGGAAATAAGAGTTTTAGTCAGATGGAAAGGAAAAGAAAGCATCAATTTTGGAGCATGGATTGCTACTCTAAGAGGAAAGGAGTGGTTTGGCGCTCTGGGCAACAGGATAAACAGGAAAAAGAATAAGGGGGTCTTAGGTGCATGAGGCATAAAGACATAATTGCAAATTTGACCTACTTACCATTCTCTCAAGATCCATTTGCGATTAACTTGCCAAGTTTTGATATTTTACCAAATGGACTAAGTATCTCTTTTAAAAGAATAGATTTAATAGAATCACAGAATTTCAGAATTAAAAGAGGGCTTCTGAAGTCATTTATATGGCCTAACCAATACCTGCAAGTTCCTCCTTAAGAAATTCTGACATGTGACTATGCATCCTTTATTTGAAAACCTTCAGCGACAGGCAACTCATTGCATTTTGAAGTACCCATTTTACCTTTGGATAAATTTAATTACTTGAAAATATTTCTCATACCAAATTGAATTCTGTCTTTCTATTACTCCTGCTGTTGTTGCTGCTGCTACTGCTGCTGTTACTGCTGCTATTACTACGACCACTGCCATCATTACTACCACCCCCACCACCCCCACTATTACTATTACTCCTACTCTGCAATAATAGCACTAATATAGCACTTTAAGATCTCAACTTCCCCAACCTCAATTTCTCAACTATATATTCGGAAGGCTAGATTAAATAAACCTGTTTTTTTCATCTGTAAAATGAAAAGATCTAATCAAATGACTTCTAAGATCTTTTTCACCTTCATATCTTTCTGTTCTATAATCCTAAATCACTTAAACTCTTTCATCTAGAAAATAAAAGGTTGAACTAGAAAATCTCTAATGTCTTTAACAGCTTTATGATTCAATGATCTATGAATATCTTGATTCTATTTTAGAATGAAGATTAGAGCTTACTGATGAAAACTGCAAATAAATACTAATAAATAAAGTGTAAAACTTACACTTTATTTTGCAAATTGATTTTTTAAAGCTATAATGGCTTAAAATTAAATTATCCTTAAAAATCAATCCCAAATTGTTTATGACAAGTAAGTAAGAAAACTTACTCAGGCCTCCAATGACTAATGCAACTGTCAGAATAAGTTTTGTTTCTAAGTACTTTAAAATGAATTAATTTAATAAATTAAAGATTGTAGTGAGAGTCTATAATGGGGGTGAAGATATTGGGTTAATATAATAATATTGAACCAAACCAGCAGAGGCTTGAACAAAGTGGCAAATACTGTTCTGCTTATTCTTCAAGCTTGTAGCATTACCTTCATGGCAGATATTACAAATGTCTCTTGTATTTACAAGGGAAGTATTCAAATGGGCTTGTGATCCATAAATCAATACCTGCTCAGTAAGAATCAGTCAATATTACTGTGAACACCAATACTAAGTGAACAAAGAAGCTCTTTTCACTGCAGATGTGAGATGGATAATTCCAAAGGCAACAACAAGGCATAGTGAGGACCCTGAACAAACCTCAGACATCTCATTCTTTCAATAGGATGCTGAACAAAATGATCAGAAGTTGTAGTCACACAGTTTAGCACAACTTCATCATCCCCTACTAACTGTTCTCTGCCTGTCCCCTCTCTTCCTTATATTCTTCCATTGTCTTTTTATTTCTTTAGTACTGTTACTTTTCACTTTAGTAACATGCACCGATCCAAGTGGTTCCACAGGCCATTAGAATCCTGAGTAACTAGAATTCCACTAACTTTCTAGTCCAAGTCTTTTTGGAATGACTTTTCATCCTAGTACCACATTTGGGATCATGGGCAATCATTCCTCTTGTCAATTCTTCTAGACTCAATGTTGGCATGTGAACCCACACAGATGGTAAATTATTTTCAATCTTCCTTCTGTATTATATTACTGGCCTCCAATAGTCTACAATATGTCCCAGACAAAATTTATTTGTCATAAGAAAAGGCATCAGATACATAGTGAAAATTTTGCCAGATGGAAGAACCAATGAGGCAATAAAATAAATCTATTTGAAATACTAATTAAAAGCCAACTCGGCATAAAGCACAAATGGGCTAGACCACTGCGTGACTAGTTTTCCTGGAAAAAATCCCCACAATATAAGAATTTGCTAGGAGCATAACATATTTCCTGGAATTAAAACAGAGGCACCACTGGTGAAAATTATTACAATTCACAGCCAAGAAACCATTTGGGATCCTGCTGAGTCATTTTCAGGTATGAACTGTGCTAAATGGGTCTGGGGGAAGGTATAACTCTTACCATCTACCATTACCCTCACAAAAAAAAAAATTAGCAGCTGAGTCCTTCGTGATAATTCTAAGCAACCCTTGGTCAGTAAATATGTTTTAAACAAGAATCTGTAATGGCAAAACAATCTCTGAGAACAAATTGTGGTGAGTGAGATAATTGATTTCAGTAGACATGCTGACATTACTATAGTGCTAGCAATGGATCTATAAAAAGCCTGACTGTGGGCCTGGATAAAGTCTGATAAATAACTTCTAAATTACAGTTCCATATGCCCCCTTAGCATTTGGTAAATTTGAATTTGAAAAAAGGACTTAGTTGTAGATAAAGTCAGGACTTTAGAAATTTCACTTTCAGCCAATATGATATAAGTATCTCTTAATACAGTGCTTCAAAAGAGCCATGATTTTGTTCATGTGAGTTAGCCCCTCCATGAAAACAGATCATGACCTGTTCAACATAGTCACTGTGACATAATAATAATAATAATAAATAAATAAATAATAATAATAAAAGCATGATCAAGCTTCTTCTCTGGTTCTAGCAAGGCTAGGAAAACAGATGTGTGAGTAATTGCTAGGCCTGTACTTAAAGCTTAAAGCCTTCTTCATTGATAGAACCTGCCAAACAGAGCTTAAACTCTGATGGCTTTGGACTTGAGGTGGAAGCCATCCCACAAGCAGACATTAGAATGGATCCCTAGGGAAGAATTATGGAACAGAAGATCTTAAAATGTGGAATATAGGAGGTGTTAAATGTCTATATTAAGTCAGTAAACATACCTTCACAGACTTCCTTGCTTTATTTTTGAAGAACTCTTTCTTACATACATCTTGACTAGAGGCATGGAAAAACAGAGAGTACTGAAATAGAGTCCCAGGACCCCAAAACACTTCTGAGTATCTTTAATACTTTTCATAAGTTAACTTCCTCAAGCCTCAGTTTCTCCCTCTGTAAAATGAGGGAGCCAGATGACTTCTTAACTTCCTTTCAGTTCTAGATCTAGGATATATTACATTTATTTTGTATATTGACAGACATTCAAAGAATGGTCACTTCTTAACTGTGTTTTGATTCTTGATTCCTCAGTCATGTATTTATTGGATTGTATGTCACATACACACACAAATATGATGAATGGCCAAATGAGTGACATAGGCATAAAAAACTACAGGATATCAGAGGACAGAGAGATCCTTGAGCATGACCAGGAAAGGGGTCTTGAAGACAGCAGGAGGCTGAGTTTCAACTAGTGAAAAAGAAGGAGTAAGAGAGGAAATAGATGAATTCCAAATAGGACAACAACATGGAGAAACATTTCAAGATAGGAATAAAGAGGGAATAATCAGTTCAATAACTAGGCAGGTTTTTCTAAAGCGGAGAATTCATGTTTGAGATAACTAATATAGATAAGACTGAACAGAACTACACATTAATGGATTTTGAATATCAGAATATCCTATTGTAATAGAGGGTTATTGAAGAATTTGTAGAAGGGATTGATGATGAAGGTTTTGATTATGGAAATTTAATCTGGACCCCTGGTATCAGATCTCTTACAAAACCAAATTGATGTAATGGAGTATATCATGTTACTGTTGCAAAAAATTGGACTGTCTACACAGTAGTTCAAAAAAAAAAACAACAAAATAAAAAAACCCAGTATATTTAATAAGATTCATGCAATATATCTTCTGAAAAAATAAACTCGAGTCATTTTTGAAATCTCATTTTATTTTGATAAAAATCTATATTTAAGAATTTACTCTCAATTCTATTAGCTACAAATAAATGCTAGCATTAAATCTAATAACCACTAACATAAAGAGTTAGGTACCTAGAAAGGAGGCATATCTTTGATAAACACATGTAAGAAATACATAAACAGATAAACACTCTAATAAACAAATGTGAAACCAATAAGAAACTCCAACAGGAATCATGAAGTGACAGACATGACTGAAAAGACTGAAGAAGAAGCTACTCATAAAGATAGTAAAGTACCTATAACTACCACAATGCTAATATAACAGCTGGCCCATTGAATAAATAATAATTGTACAGTAGCTTGTCAGCAGTTCTTCTTCAGACTTTCCTTGGGGAAAATTTTCCCTCACAAACATACCTATCTCTCATATTCTTTTTTTCTTTTTTTTTAATTTTATTTTATTTGCAAAACATATGTATGGGTAATTCTTCAACATTAACCGTTACAAAGCTTTCTGTTACAAGTTTTTCCTTCCTACTCCCCACCCCTCCCCTAGATGGCAGGATATCCACTACATGTTAATTATGTTAAATACTTGACAAATCGAATATAAGTATACATATTTCCACACTTATTGTTGTGAAAGAAAAATCGTATCTACAAGAAAGACATATCAGATAAAAAAAACACAATGTAAGCAAACATCAATCGAGAGTATGAAAATGTTATGTTATAGTCCACATTTCACATCCCTCTCTCTGGGTGTATATGGCTTTCTTCACTGAACAATTGGAAGTGGTTTGAAACATTTCATTGTTGAAGAGAGTCATGTCCATCAGAATTGATCATCATATAGTATTGTTGTTGCCATATATAATGATCTCCTGGTTCTGCTCATTTCACTCAGCATCAAGTCATGTAAGTCTCTCCAGGCCTCTCTGAAATCACCCTGCTGGTCGTTTCTTACAGAACAATAATATTCTATAATATTCATATACCTTAATTTATTCAGCCATTCTCCAATTGAAGGACATCTATTCAGTTTCCAGTTTCCAGCCACTACAAAAAGGGCTGCCACAAACATTCTTGCACATGTGGGGCCCTTTCCTTCCTTTATGATTTCTTTGGGATATAAGCCCAATAAAAATGCTGCTGGGTCAAAGGGTATGCACACAGTTTGATAACTTTTTGAGCATAGCTCCAACTTGCTCTCCAGAATGGATGGATCCGTTCACAGCTCCACCAACAATTCATCAGTGTCCCAGCCTCCCCACATACCCTCCAACATTCGTCATTATCTTTTCCTGTCATATTAGCCAATCTGACCGGTGTGTAGTGGTACCTCAGGGTTGTCTTAATTTACATTTCTCTGATCAATAGTGATTTGGCGCACTTTTTCATATGACTACAAATAGTTTTAATTTCATCCTCTGAAAATTGTCTTTTCGTATCCTTTGACCATTTATCGATTGGAGATGAGACAATTCTCTATATATCTTAGAGATGAGACCTTTATCAGAACCCTTAAATATAAAGATGATTTCCCAATTTGATGCTTCCCTCCTAATCTTGTCTGCATTAATTTTGTTTCTACAGAAATTTTTTAACAATATAATCAAAATTATCTATCTGGTGTTCAATTAAGAGTTCCAGTTCTTCTTTGGACATAAATTTATTCCATCTCCATAGGTCTGAGAGGTAAACTATATTACTTTCCTCTAATTTACTTATAGTATCACTCTATATCCAGATCATGAACACATTTAGATTTTATCTTGGTATGTGGTGTTAGATGTGGGTCAAGCCCTAATTCCTTCCACACTAGTTTCCAATTTTCCCAGCAGTTTTTGTCAAATAGAGAGTACTTATCCCAGAAGCTGGGGTCTTTGGGTTTATCAAACACTAAATTGCTAAAGTTGTTACCTCGATTGTTCTAATATCCTATCCTATTCCACTTGATCAACTACTCTATTTCTTAGCCAGTAACAAATGGTTTTGAGGACCGCTGCTTTGTAATATAGTTTTAGATCTGGTAGAACAAGTCCACCATCATCAACCTTTTTTTTTTCATTAATTCTCTTGAAACTCTTGACCTTTTGTTCTTCCAAATGAATTTTGCTACTATTTTTTCTGAATATGTAAGATAATTTCTTGGGAGTTTGATTGGTATGGCACTAAATAAGTAAATAAGTTTGGGTAGCATTGTCATTTTTATTATATTTGCTCGGCCTACCCATGAGCATTTAATGTTTTTTCCAATTGACTAGGTCTGATTTTATTTGTGTGGAAAGTGTTTTGTAGTTTACTTCATATAGTTCCTGACTTTCCCTTGGCAGATAAATTCCCAAATATTTTATACTATCAACAGTTACTTTGAATGGAAATTCTTTTTCTATCTCTTGCTGGTGAACTTTATTGGTAATATATAAAAGTGCTGATGATTTATGTGGATTTATTTTGTATCCTGCAACTTTGCTAAAGTTGTGAATTGTTTATAGTAATTTTTTAGCGGGGCTGGAGCTAAGATGGCGAACTGCAGACAGCGGTCTCTGTAAGCTCCTGAGACCTTCCCTCAGACCCAGACAAATTGAGCCTCCGAACTGGTTCTGGAGTGAGGGCTTCACCAAACACTTGGACTACAATGCACTTCTATCAAATATCTACTTTGAAAGAACTTCTGAGGTCAGTTTTAGACGGGCAGGGGATCGAACAGCTCCCAGCGCTCAGATGCCAGTGTGCAGCCAGGGCGCAAGTCCGGGGCTGGGAAGGACCAGAAGAATTTAGGCTGCCAGGAAGCCCTGGGAGACACTTGGGCCACTTTGCTCTGCTTGCGGGAAGGTGCTTTCGCAAGTCTACCTTTGATAAAGGGTGGATTGAGAGCAGCTGAAAGTGTGGTCCTAGTACGGACCTAGCCAGATCAGCCCCAGACTGGAAGTCAACTCAGCAAACTACCCCAGGGCAAATTAAAACTGCTGCAGATTCCCTGCTGGTGACTGATACCTCAACTCAAAAACATGAGCAAGAAGAAGAGAGCTCTCACCATATACAGATTTTACAGAGAAAAACTAGAGAAATCCCCAGATCCTGAGGTTCTGAAAACAATCCCAGATAAAGCCACAAAGGTGGACTAAAGCTGGTCTCCCTTTCAGAAGGCTTACCTGGAAGACTGCATAAAGAATCTCAAAAGAGAGCTAGAAGAAGATTGGGGAAATAAATCGAAAGCAGTGCAAGAAGGAAATATCATCCTGCAACAGAGATGTGAAAAACAGGAAAATAAGTCTGGTGAATTGGAAAAAGTCGCCAACTCACTGGAAAATAAAAACAGTGAATTGGTAAAAGACAACAATTCACTGAAAAACAAAATTAGTGAATTGTAAAAAGACAAAAATTCACTGAAAAACAAAATCAGTGAATTTGAAAAAGACAACAATTCACTGAAAAACAAAATTGGTGAATTGGAAAAAGTCACCAAATCACTGAAAAATGAAATTGGCAAAATGGAAAAAGAATGCAATGAACCAAAAAATTCAATTGGCCAGCTACAAAAGGAGCTAAAAAAGGTAACTGAAGGAAATAATACTTTAAAAATTAAAATTGAACAAATAGAAGTAAATGACTCAATAAGACCTCAAGATTCAGTCAAACAAAAAGCAAAATAATGAAAAAATAGAAGAAAATACTAAATATCTCCTAGGAAAAACAACTGACTTGGAAAACAGATCCAGGAGAGACAATCTAAGGTTTATCGGACTCCCTGAAAGGCATGATGAAAAAAAGAACCTTGATGCTATCTTCCAGGAAATCATGAAAGAGAATTACCCTAATGTTTTAGAATCAGAAGGCAAAGTTGGCATTGAAAGAATTCACCGATCACCTCCTGAAAGAGACCTCAAAATTAAAACCCCAAGGAATATCGTGGCCAAATTTCAGGACTATCGCACCAAGGAAAAGATATTACAAGCTGCTAGAAAAAAACAGTTCAAATACTGAGGAACTGTCATTAGAATTACAGAGGATCTGTCAGCTTCCACATTGAAGGATAGAAGGGCCTGGAATCAGATATTCCGAAAGGCAAAAGAACTTGGATTACACCCAAGAATAAGCTACCCAGCTAGAATGAGCATCATCTTCCAGGGAAGAAGATGGTCATTCAATGATACAGGAGAATTTCACCTATTTCTAATGAAAAGACCAGATCTGAATAAAAAAAATGACCTCCAAACACAGAACTCTAGAGAAGCATAAAAAGGTTAAAAGGAAAGAACTCTCGAGAACTATATTTCTACTAGGGGTATCCTTAAAGAACGGGAGTATAATTTGATTTTACTTCAATAATAATTGAAAAGAAATTAGAAGTGGATTGTAAAAAAAGGGGAGGGCAGGGAAAGGAGGTAAAATAAAGTAAAAAAAAGAGGTAAAATAAGGCAAAGTCTCATGAAAAGACATAGAAAATCTAGTATAATTGAGGGAAAGAAGGGAGGGTGATGAGTATTGTGTAAATCTTACTCTCATTAGATTGGGCTCTAAAAGAGTATATCAGATTCATTTGATTTCAGGGAAAAACTTGGCCCTCTGTATAGGGAAGTAAGAGGGAAAGGAGGAAAAGAAAGGGATA
>JAJPUD010012051.1:0-29733 GCA_023553655.1 Myrmecobius fasciatus
CTAGACATAAAGAATGATATTATAAACAAATTACAAGAACATAGGATAGTTTACCTCTCAAATCTGTGGAGGAATGAATTTTTGACCAAAGAAGAACTGGAGATCATTATTGATCACAAAATAGATAATTTTGATTATATTAAGTTAAAAAGGTTTTGTACAAACAAAACTAATTCAGACAAGATTAGAAGGGAAGCAATAAACTGGGAAAACGTTTTTATATTCAAGGGTTCTGATATTTCTAAAATATATATAGAATTGGCTCAAGCCATTCTGGTTAAAGGATATGAAGAGACAATTTTCACATGAAGAAATTGAAACCATTTCTAATCATATGAAAAGGTGCTCCAAATCACTATTGATCAGAGAAATGCAAATTAAGACAATTCTGAGATACCACTACACACCTGTCAGATTGGCTAAGATGACAGGAAAAGATAATAGTGAATTTTGAAGGGGATGTGGGAAAACTGGGACATTGATACATTGTTGGTGGAACTGTGAATAGATCCAACCATTCTGGAGAGCAATATGGAACTATGCTCAAAAAATTGTCAAACTGTGCATACCCTTTGACCCAGCAGTGTTTCTATTGGGCCTATATCCCAAAGAGATCTTAAAGGAAGGAAAGGGACCCACATGTGCAAAAATGTTTGTGGCAGCCCTTTTTGTAGCGGCAAGAAATGGAAACTGACTGGATGCTGAAGGGCTGAATAAATTATGGTATATGAATGTCATGAAATGTTATTGTTCTATAAGAAACGTCCAGCAAGATGATTTCAGAGAGGCTTGGAGAGACCTACATGAACTGATGGGAAGTGAAATGAGCAGAACCAGGAGATCACTGTACACTGCAATGTTAAGATAATACAATGGTCAATTGTGATGAATGTAGCTTTTTCCAACAATGAGATGATTCAGGCCAGTTTCAATGATCTCATGATGAAGAAAGCCATCTACACCCAGAGAAAGGACTGTAGGAACTGAATGTGAATCATAACATAGCATTTTTACTCTTTATGTTGTTGTTTGCTTGCATTTTGTTTTCTTACTCGTTTTCTTTCCTTTTTGATCTGATTTTTCTTGTGCAGCAAGATAATTGCATAAATGTTTACATATATTGGATTTAACATATATTCTAATATATATAATACATATTGGATTACTTGCTATCTAGAGGAAGGGGTTGGGTGAAGGAGAGGCAAATTTGGAACACAAGGTTTTGCAAGGGTTAATGTTGAAAAATTTTCCATGCATATGTTCTGAAAATAAAAAAACTTTAATAAAAAAATTATTTGATTATTTCTTCCAAAACTCCTATAAAAAGGATACTTCTGAAGTAATATAACCTCTTTTTAAGATATACATGGCAAACCCAATAAGAAACTTTTGAATTTATAAAAAGTCATTTTTTTCCATAATGGAATTTAAAGTGAATGAAATTAATTTTGCATACGTATCAGAATACTTAACAATGCCAGTAGTTTTTAAGGCATCTTCATCCTCTGTTGTTAAACTGATACTGTTAAAAAGTGTAGACAAAAAAAAATTAGATATTAACAAAGCATCATTTAAAATAATTTCATAAAGAGAAGCATATTCACTAAAAAGCTCTTCTTTGCCAATCAATATTCCCAATGGTTCTATTATTCTAATTACCAATCCCACTGGTCACATAATATGTTTCCTGAAGATGATTAATATTTACAACTGGGAAAGGTGAGATCAGCAGAGATTCATCCTGAAGAGAAATCTTTAAGAAATCAATTCTATTTCAATCTCTGAAAGCTCTTTTTATTAACTAAAAAATATGAGAATTTTCCCTCTAAAAGTCTAAAACAATTTTCTTGTGAATAACTAGTTACATGATTGAAAATTGTTGCATATTTTAAGAAAACTAAAACAACTTAAAATTCCAGTATTTTGGAATTATATGAAAATATTTATATAACATTTTAAATTTTTAAATTTTAATATCTTATCATCTTTTATCCAAGATAAAGGAAATGGTACTGCAAATTTTATGCTGAAAACACAAATAATTATTTAAGGGCAAAATGAATCCATTAAAACTTGGAATGTAATTCAAATGGAAACTGTTCCCTATAGGTCACATATTGACTTAGAAAATCACAAATTAACATCATCTCTATTGTGTTCTGTTTTTATTTCTTTGATAAAATATTTTCTAATTGCATCTTAAACTGATTCATGCCATTTTCTGGAGTTCTGCTATCAGTTTGCAAGTCATAAGCTTGATGCCTCTGCACTAAAACGTGTAATATCAATGCATGAGCCTATTTTTAGTTCTTCATTTTTTCCCCCTTTCATAATATGTCTTCTTGACAGAATTTTTAAAAGTAAAAGATGGATAGTTACATCTTTCACCACTGTAGATATGGGAAAAATTGCAACCAGTTGCAATTCAAATGACATTTTAAAAGAGGAAACAGAGAACTTGGAATATCTATAATAAAAAAGCTTTTTTATTGAATGCATGCATGAATGAATGCAACTGGAATTAGAAAAAAAATGATACATTTTAGGGGAAAATCATTGAAATAAATACATTTGATAAAAATATAATATCTAAAATTTATAAGTAATAGATACAAATCTTGAAAATCAAGCCATTACCCAAAATACAAGTGGTCAAAGGACACAAAAAAGTAATTTTCAAAAAAAGAAATAAAAATAATCAACAGTTACTTGAGAAACTGTTTAAAAATGTGAAGGCATTCCCTTGGGCCCATCAAATTTGCAAATATGGTTAAAAAATTTTTTGAAAGGAAGAATTAAGTGTTGCAAGATCTCTTGGAAGATCAACATATATGGTCACTGCTGCTGAAACTATGAATTAGTCCAACCAATTTGGGAAACATTTTGAAATTATGCAAAAAGAAACAAACCCAAAACATTAAATTGTTTATGCTTACTGGTCCAAATATCCTACTACTGAGTTTATATTCTGTCCCTACTCTATTTCCCCTCCAAAAAGAAAACATAAATGAACCAAAGAAACAAAAACATTCATGTGTAATAAAAGAAAGTTGTAAAAGAAATATATAACCAGTATTGAGGGAATGGATAAACAAATATGATTGAAATGGAATGTTACTGTGGTAAGATAAATAAATATGAAAAATTCAGAGAAACATGGGAAGACTTGCATGAATTGATACATGATTAAGAAAGATAAACCAAAAGAACAATATAATAAAAATAATAGTTAGCATTTATATAGTACTTTAAAGATTGCAAAGACCTTTACAAATATTGTTGTTCTTATTTAGTTGTTTTAATTATGCCCAATTCTTCCTGACCCTATTTGGAGTTTTCTTGGCAAAGATACTTGAGAAGTTTGCCATTTCCTTCTCCAGCTCATTTTACAGATGAGGAAAATGATTTTTGCACAGGGTCAGAGAGCTACTAAATGTCTGAAGTCAGATTTGAACTTTTGACATTTTAAAACCTGAAATGACCTTAACTTTACTTTCACTTTAGTGGTGAAGAAAGGCCCAAAGAGTTAAAAGGATTTAAAAGTCACATACCTACTGGCAAAATTGAGAACCAGTTCAATCCTCCTCACACTACCTCTCTTCCTAGTATCCTTTTTGTTTGAAGTGCAAGTCTGAATTGATTTCTCAATTCTCTTTGAAGTTTTATAATAATTTCCCTTCTCTCCTTGAAACTAGTAGGAAGAGAGGGAAGATCTGAGGTAACTTGAAAGAGATAAATGGTCTTGTTTCAGCCTCAGTTGTGGCTTCATCAATGCTCTTTAGCTCATTTTACTAGATGAGGAAACTGAAACACAAACCAGTAAACAAAAGAAGTATTAATGTAATAGTTCTCAACATTTACTCTTATAAAATTTTGATTTCTGTTTTTTTTCTCCCTCTGTCACTTCACCCCTTCCCAAGCAGTCTGATATAGGTTATACATGTACAATGATATTAAACATTTCACATTAATCATGCTGTGAAAGAAGCATCAGATATATCGTTTGTGTAGATAAGATTTTTCTTGCACAACAATGATAAGTTTGGAAATATGT
The DNA here is from genome assembly GCA_023553655.1 of Myrmecobius fasciatus. Lineage (NCBI taxonomy): Eukaryota > Metazoa > Chordata > Mammalia > Dasyuromorphia > Myrmecobiidae > Myrmecobius > Myrmecobius fasciatus. The sequence goes on from JAJPUD010012051.1 coordinate 4,055, forward strand.
ATACATATATTCGATTTGCCAATATTTTAACATAATTAACATGTAGTGGATATCCTGCCATCTAGGGGAGGGGTGGGGAAGTTGGGGGGGGAAATTTGTAATGGAAAGCTATGTAAGGGTTATTGTTGAAGAATTACCCACACATATGTTATGCAAATAAAATAAAATAATAATAAAAAAAGATAGAAAGAAGCATCAGAACAAAAGGGAAAACTATGACAAAGAAAAAAAAAGTAAAAATAGTGTTCTATCAAACAAAACCCCATTGATGCCATTTCCTTCATTTGGCACAGGAAAAAAAAGAAACAGCTAGAATTAGTACAACTAAGCAGTATCCTTGAGGAACCATTCAATGGAGTATGTATAGCTTTGTTTTAATCAAACATCTTTTTTTTTCTTTTTTTAAAAAACATCTTAACTTCTTCCAGGAAACATATAGAGTATATAAACTTTCTACAAATGTCCAAGTCTGACTCTCGTTAATGAGAAAATTATTCTGGTTTTTAGAGATGTTGCTACTTGGACCCAAGTTCTGGTAAGTATTATCTAACTAAAAGGTTCTGAGCCTGTGTTGGAATATACTTACAAATGAGACAAAAGCTTGAAAGTCAAGCCAGAAAGCAGACAATTTCACAATGAGAGAATCTCAGAGACAAAATGGGCTTGTGTCCCAACAACAGGACCATAAATCCCTTCTACAATATAAATGACAAGGGATTCAGTATTTGCTTGAAGACCTTGGGTTTGAGAGTAGGAAGCAATCTTTCATGGTCATTATTCAATTGTTCAGTCAGGTCCAACACTTTGTGACCTTGTGGACCATACAGAACATGGGGTTTTCTTGGCAAGGATACTAGAGTGATTTGTCATATTCTTTTCCTGTGGATTATGGCAAATTAAGTGACTTGCCTAATCATACTGCTACCAAGTATCTGAGGCCAGATTTGAACTCAGAATTCTATGTACTAATTCACTAGACTGCCTTCTAAATAAATTTGTCACTGTTCTTCCTCTTCTTTTGTTTTAGCCATTCAACCAGTTAAAATTCCAATTAATTATGCTATTTTCTAACCCACATTTTTAAATTAAAATTTAATTTAATTCAATTAAGAGAACAGAATGAGTGATTTTTATGGGGAGGAAGGGAGTTGGTTTCCTCAATTTAAGAGGTAAATAATGGAATTAATAAAGTACAATCTGTTCAATTAAGTGCGAAACATGAATTTAGTCTGTTATCCTTTTATGAAATTTTCTTAATTGAATTGAGAAAGGACCATTAGCATTGACTCAGGGATCCCAACTGCTCCACCTGCCCAAAAAAGTATATAACAGCCTTAAAGAATCAGTACAATACCACAAGAAAAAAAAATGGAGGTAGGAGTTGGCTACATTTATATGTCCCAGAGATATATGTTACACTACCAAAAAAAAGTCCTTTCAGTTCTACTGGATTCTACTGGATCCCTACATGACTGGACACAGATATATATAGATATATATGTGTATATATCTATATCTATATCTATATCTATGTGAGTGTGTGTGTGTGTGTGTGTGTGTGTGTGTGTTTCACTACTAAAAAAAAGTCCTTTCAGCTCTGCTGGACCACTACATGACTGGAAACAGGTCCTCCAGCTCCCTGGCTTAGAATCAAGTATGTTAAATTCTAAGCATGTTTTATAGGATAACATTCATTACACTTGTACCATCTCTTCTTCTGTTGGATTTTTTAGTTTCTTTCATGGCAGGTTGTTCTTGTCAAAGGAGGAATTTTTTGATATATGTGCTTTATTATTTGTAAGATAAGTTTTCTTTCTTGTTTTTCTCTTGATGATTCTTTTATGGCTATTTAAAGTCAATATCCTGAAAAGCAGATGATCCCACTACTCCTGCTTGGGAGAAGGTAGTTTAAAGGAAGAATCTTATTTGTAGGATCAGATGGAGGATGAAATTTTGAGTATTACTCCCACATGCTGAAAGCTTTTGACCTATCTCCAAGACTGTTGTTTTTTACTGTCATTTATTATTTTTTGGACTTTTCCTCACATGTGTTGTCTCCTTCCACTCCCCTCTTCACCCTGGTGTGGGGCAGCCAGTGGTGGCTGTTAGCTGAGGTCCCAGCTCTGGTACCTTCTTCTTTCTCTGACAACCCCTCTCCTCTTCCAACACAAGAGATAACCTCTTCTTCCTGTTCCCCTCTCCATTTTAATCCTGTGTAGCAAGGGATAGGAATAGCAGAAAGTTCAGACAGAGCAGCTTCAAGTGACAATAGAAACTTCCAAATATTATTTTAGAGGATTTTTTGTTATTCTTTTCACATCATTATAGTTATTTTTATTTTATTTATTTATTTTTGCTGAGACAGTTGGGGTTAAGTGACTTGCCAGGGTCACACAGCTAGGGAATGTTAAGTGTCTGAGACCAGATTTGAACTCAGGTCCTCCTGACTTCAGGGCTGTTGCTCTATCCACTTCGCCACCTAGCTGCCCCATTATAATTATTTTCATTACAGAGTAGTCAATGGAACTGGTTCCCTGTTTTCTATTTATTCTGCTGTGTTAGAAATCTTTGGATGCTATGTTTTAGGAAGTATGTTCACAAGATAAATCAAATGCAAAGGAGAACAACCAATGGTGAGACAATTTGAAACAGTATGTTTGTTATAAGGATTCATTAGAGGAATTGGGATATTTAACCTAGAGAAGGGAAGATGTAATGGGATGTGATCACTGTCTTCAAATAATTTTGGAGAAAGAATTCTAGGAAGACTGAAGAGTAGGTCAGAAGGTTACAAGATCTCCATATTTTTCTCTCAAACAAAACAAAATTGAGCTTCAGGGAGGTGAAAAACAAATAGGAGTTTGAGCAGTACAGGAGCCTTCCTAGGACAATCAAAAGGCAGAAGAAAGACCCTAGGATGGAAGTTTGGTCGATGTGAAGTGTAAATACCTCCAGGTTAGGTCCATTGAAACCACAAGCAGGGAGCCCTGGGGTTAGCTGTGTTTGGAAAGAGCCTCAGTCCCAACAAAAGGAATTTTTACTACCTGGACAGTGTGGGGACAGTCTGAGTCAGAGAAAACTGAGGGAACCTCTGATGATAAGAATTGTCAGACACCATGAGAACATTGTACACAGCAACAACTGATTCTAAATGAAGTGAGAGAACAAGGAGATCATTCTACATGGCAACAAGATTATATGATGATCAATTCTGATGGAAGTGGCTCTCTCCAACAGCAAGGTGATTCAGGCCAATTCCAATGGAAATGTGATGGAAAGAACCTTCTGCACCCAGACAGAGGACTATGGGGAATGAGTGTGGATCACAACATAGCATCTTCTGGAATAAATTTATGTCCAAAGAAGAACTGGAACTCTTAATTGAAAACCAGATAGATAACTTTGACTATATTAAGTTAAAAATTTTTTGTACAAACAAAACCAATGCAGTCAAGATTAGGAGGGAAGCAATAAATTGGGAAATCATCTTTACATTTAAGGGTTCTGATAAAGGTCTCATCTCTAAGATATATAGAGAATTGTCTCATATTTATAAGAATTCAAGCCATTCTCCAATCGATAAATGGTCAAAGGATATGAACAATTTTCAGAGGATGAAATTAAAACTATTTGTAGTCATATGAAAAGGTGCTCCAAATCACTATTGATCAGAGAAATGCAAATTAAGACAACCCTGAGGTAGCACTACACACCTGTAAGATTGGCTAAAATGACAGGAAAAGTTAATGATTAATGTTGGAGGGGATGTGGAAAGGCTGGGACACTGATGCATTGTTGGTGGAGGATCCAGCCATTCTGGAGAGCAATTTGGAACTATGCTCAAAAAGTTATCAAACTGTGCATACCCTTTGACCCAGCAGCATTTCCATTGGGCTTATATCCCAAAGAAATCATAAAGGAAGGAAAGGGCCCCACTTGTGCAAGAATGTTTGTGGCAGCCCTTTTTGTAGTGGCTAGAAACTGGAAACTGAATGGATGCCCATCAATTGGAGAATGGCTGAATAAATTATGGTATATGAATGTTATGGAATATTATTGTTCTGTAAGAAATGACCAGTAGGACGATTTCAGAGAGGCCTGGAGAGACTTGCATGAACTAACTGATGCTGAGTGAAATGAGCAGAACCAGGAGATCATTATACACGGCAACAACAAGACTATATGATGATCAATTCTGATGGACATGGCTCTCTTCAACAATGAAATGTTTCAAACCATTTCCAATTGTTCACTGAACAAAGCCATATACACCCAGAGAGAGGGATGTGAAATGTGCACCACAACATAACATTCTCATACTCTCTATTGATGTTTGCTTACATTGTATTTCCTTTATCTGATATGTCTTTCGTGTAGATACGATTTTTCTTGCACAACAATGATAAGTGTGGAAATATGTATACATATATTCGATCTGTCAAGTATTTTAACATAATTAACATGTAGTGGATATCCTGCCATCTAGGAGAAGGGTGGGGAGTTGGGGGGAAAAATTTGTAACAGAAAGATATGTAAGGGTTAATGTTGAAGAATTACCCATACATATGTTTTGCAAATAAAATAAAATTAAAAAAAAAACAGCATCTTCATTCTTTTTGTTGTTGCTTGCTTGCTTGCATTTTGTTTTTTCTCGCATTTTTTTCCTTTTTGATCTGATTTTTCTTGTGCAAAATGAGAAATGTGGAAATATGTATAGAAGAATTGCACATGTTTAATATTGGATTACTTGCCATCTAAGGGAGGGGGTGGAGAGAAGGGAGGGAAAAAAATTTGAAACACAAGGTTTTGCAAGGGTGAATGTTGAAAACTCTTTGCATGTATGGGGGGGAGGGGAAGCTTTAAGAAAAAGAATTTCCAGATGCAGCTGTGCTGCTGAGATGTGGTGCCTGGGTGAGAAGGAACCAAAACATGCCTGATAAATGTAGTAACAGTGGTATAGGAAAACTGCTGGGCTGAGCTGGGCACTTGCAGAACCGTTGAGTTCTTGGTTTTGAGTTTCAGGCAAGAGGGAAGAACTGAAGTAAGAATTAAAGCCAGAAGTACCTTTCCACTTTAGGATTAGAGGTGATTACACTAATAAGCTCTTGTTTAAAAAATAATTAGCAGGCAAAGGAGAAATAACTCAAATATATAAAGTTACTATGGGAATAGGGAAGACTAGGGGTCATCCACAGAGGAGGATATTAAAGCAAAAACACCGTCTTCTACTCCAAAGAATAACATTAAATGATCACTTGCCCAAAAAGAATTCATAGAACTCAAAAAAAAAATCAGAAACTCAAAAAAATTCAAATGAGAGAGTTTGAGGAAAAAACTAGCAAAAGAAAAAGAAAAGAAAAGAATAACCCAAGAAAAACAAAATTATGAAAGGAAATTCAACCAACTGGAAAAAGAGATCAAGAGTCGTAAGAAAAAAAATAATTCTGAAAACAAATGGAGCTATAAAAGATCAAGAAATAATAAAGCAACATATAAAGAATGAAAAAATAGAAGAGAAAGTGAGCCATCAAAAACAACAGATCTAGAGAACAGATCAAGAAGAGAAAACATAAAAATAATTGGCCTATCTGAAAGCTATGACCAAAAATAGAATTGATACAATAATAAAAGAAATAATTCAAAAAAATTGTCCTGAAGTGATGGAATAAGAGAGGAAAGTAGAAATCAACAATCCACTTATCACCACCTGAAAGGCATCCTACAGGAACATCAGTGTTAAATTTTGAAACCCCCAGATCAAAGAGAAAATTTTACAAACAATGCCAACAATAACAAAAAAATTCAAATATGCTAAAGGTATAATTAGAGTCAAACAAAACTTAACAGCAGCTACCATAAAAGACTGCAAGTTGTGGAATACTATAAATTGACAATCAAAAGAGCCAGGTTGCAGCAGAAAATATTATATCCAGAAAAAATAAGTATAATGTTGAATGGAAAAAAATAACATTCAAATTTTCAGGTTTTTGTTGCAAACAAACCTGAACTCAATTTTGACATATGGGAGCCAACATCAAAGACTAATTTCAAGAGACTTGATAAAGGCAAATCTTTTGTGTTTTATAAGTGGAAATATAAACCTTATATCTAGAATCATCATTAGCAATTGAATAGCCCAAAAGAAAGATTGAGGAGAGCTGAGTAAAATGTGATTATAAAAAGCAAAACCATGTAGGAAAAGATTTTTTAAAAACCCAGAATAATTATGCTATACAAATGAGGTGCCAGAGCAAAAACCAACACAGAGGAATTAGATGGTAGGATAAAAGGGGGAGGGCTGGTAGTTCTAAAATCCCACACACATCAGGGATGGATTAAAGGGAAGGATACACATATGCATAAACACACACACACACACACACACACACACAAACCTAGAAAGGTATAAAATCCTCCAAAAGCTATAAAGAAATAAGAGGTGGAGGGAAAATGATAAGGCAGAGTACAGAAAGGTGTGTAGTTAGAAAGGAGTGGGATAAGGTGTGTGGAAAGGGATAAAGAAGGAGGGAAAAATGGGGGGAGAGTTCTTGGGAGAGATCTTTACTCTGGGAAATCTCGGAGTAGGTTAAGTAATAACCACACAGTTTATCAGGTATAAATAACATAGAAGATTTAGCAGATTTAGGAAACAGGAAATAATGTGTATATGTGTATGTGTAAATGTGTGTATATATATGTGTGTTTGTATTTTATATACATATATATGTGTATATGTATAAACATAAACATATCCATGCTTAATTTTAGGCTGCTTGGGGGAGGTGAAGGGAGAATAAAGGGGAAGAACAGAAGAGAGGCCTGGAGAGACTTGCATGAGCTGATGCTGAGTAAAGTGAGCAGAACCAGGAGATCATTATACATGGTAACAACAATACTATACGATGATCAATTCTGATGGACATGGCTCTCTTCACCAATGAAATGTTTCAAACAAGTTCCAATTGTTCAGTGAAGAAAGCCATATGCACCCAGAGAGAGGGATATGAAATGTGGACCACAACATAACATTTTCATGATCTCTATTGATGTTTGCTTGCTTTATGTTTCCTTTATTTGATTTTTCTTTCTTGTAGATACGATTTTTCTTGCATAACAATAAGTGTGGAAATATGTATACATATATTCAATTTGTCAAGTATTTTAACATAATTAACATGTAGTGGATATCCTGCCATCTAGGGGAGGGGTGGGGAGTAGGGGGGAAAATTTGTAAGAGAAAGTTTTGTAAGGGTTAATGTTGAAGAATTACCCATACATATGTTTTGCAAATAAAAAGTTTTAATAATAAATAAAAATAAAAAAATAAAAATAAAAACTTAACAAACTGTGCATACCCTTTGACCCAGCAGCATTTCCATTGGGCTTATATCCCAAAGAAATCATAAAGGAAGGAAAGGGCCCCACTTGTGCAAGAATGTTTGTGGCAGCCCTTTTTGTAGTGGCTAGAAACTGGAAACTGAAGGGATGCCCATCAATTGGAGAATGGCTGAACAAATTATGGTATATGAATGTTATGGAATATTATTGTTCTGTAAGAAACGACCAGCAGGATGATTTCAGAGAGGCCTGGAGAGACTTGGATGGACTGATGCTGAGCAAAATGAGCAGAACCAAGAGATCAGTATATACAACAACAAGAAGATTATAAGATGATCTTTTCTGATGGACGTGGTTTTTTTCAATAATGAGGTGATTCAGATTAGTTCCAATGGTCTTGTGATGGAGAAAGTCATCTGCTTCCAGAGAGAAGATTCCAGAGGGAGCTGAGTATAAATCACAACTTGGTATTATCACTTTTTTTGTTATTGTTTTCATTCTTATTTTTTTTTCCTTTTTGATCTTATTTTTCTTGTGCAGCATGATATTTGTGGAAATATGTATAGAAGAACTGCATGTTTAACATATATTGGATCACTTGCTATCTAGGGTAAGGGATAAGGGAAGGAAGGGAAAAAAATTTGGAACATAAAGTTTTGCAAAGGTGAATGTTGGGGGGCAGCTAGATGGTGCAGTGGATAGAGCACCAGCCCTGAAGTCAGGAAGACCTGAGTTCAAATCTGGTCTCAGACACTTAACACTTCCTAGCTGTGTGATCCTGGGCAAGTCACTTAACCCCAATTGCCTCAGCCAAAAAAAAAAAAGTGAATGTTAAAAACTATCTTTACATATATTTTGAAAATAAAAAGTTATTATTAAAAACAACAAATTTAATCACTGCAGTCACCAAACAGGACCCCTGAAGATGACAAGATATGCTTCCCACCTCTTAGCAGAAATGGGATTAATCAGGGATGCAGTAGGATATATATATTTTCAAATATAGATAATTTTACATGTATTTTTAAACCATATTTATTTGTTATAATGAAAACTTTTACTTTGGAGGAGAAGTCAGGGGAGGAAGGGAAGTAGTAATAGTGATTTTTTAAACAGAAAAGAGTGTTAAACATTTGACAAAATACACTAAAAAGAACAAAAGGAAGTTCAGAAGGGGATAGAGAAAAGCACAGCAGTATGAGTACTAACATGTTCATCTTAACATATACTTAAGAAGTTACATAATAGCCATGGTTTACAGTTTCCCTTTTATTTCTGCTTTTTATATAAGAAAACATTTGTTTTATCAAATCTACAAGGAATTTTTTTACAGTTTATAATTCATTACCATATAAACTAATCTTAAACATCAAATAAAAAGTATATAACACACAGATATAGTTATAACCTAAAAATAACCATAATTATATCACTAATGTGTTGGGTAGGCTTGGTTTGGAGTACAATCTCTCAAAATATAGTATCTTGACAACACTATTATTCATAATCCTTTTTCAACTACTTCTCTTTCTTTTTTTTGATTAATCTATCTCTCCCACTATCACCCCTCAACCATTATTGACACACACAAAAAACAAACACAAGTGTAAAATTGTCCAAAATACATATCTGTGGAAAAGTTTCGTATGATTGCATATGTGTAACCTATATTAAATTGCTTATTGTCTCAAGGAGAAAGGGAGGGAAGGAAAGATACAATTTGGAACTCAAAATTTTTTGAAATGATATTAAAATTTGTTTTTACATGTAATTGGGAAAAGAGAACAAAAAAATAAAAAACACATCTGATCATGTCATTTTCCTATTCAAAATCCTTCAGGGATTACTGTTTGCTTCTGAGATAAAATAAAAAATCCTCTGGCTGACATTTAAAAGCCCTCCTCAGTATGACTTGCTTTTACAATCTTATTTCATATTACTCCTCTTCACATTCCTTCTCTCTTCTAGTTTAATTGGTTTATTAGCTATTCACCCTATGTGGTATACTAACTTCCACCTCTCTTTCTTGATCCAGGTGGTCTCTCACAGCTGATATGTGTACTCCTGGAAATTGTGCTGGCTTTATCATCAGAGAATTTGAGTTTGAAACTCAGCTCTGCCATTTATTAGTTGTGTGACTGGGGGTAAATCACATAATCTCTCTGGCCCTCAGTTTACTTTTCTGTAAAATGAAACTTGGTGTAGGTATTTTCAAAGATCCTTAAAAGTCTAAATTCTCTGACCCTATGATCCATCATCATCATCATCACTCTCTCTCTTTCTCTCTCTTACAATTCCTAGCTTTTTTCAAAACACAATTAGGTGTCCTCCCCTACATAAAGACCTAATTGATCTTAGCTATTAGTTCTCTCTTCCTCTTGAAATTGCATAAAAATTTTGTTTACTTATTTATGTGCAAATGGTATGGCTCTGTAGAAAATAAGCTTCTTAGTCAATTCCAATAGAATTGTGATGGAAAGTGCCCTCTGCATCCAGAGAGAAAACTATGGAGACTGAATGTGGATTAAAGAGTGGTGTTTTCAGTTTTTGTTTTTGTTGTTAGTGTTTGTTTGCTTTCTTTTCTTCTTTCTAATGTTTTTTTCCTTTTGATTTTATTTTTCTTGTGCAGCATGATGACTATGGAAATATGTTTAGAAGAACTGCATATGTTTAACCTAAATTGGATTACCTGCTATCTTGGGAAGGAGGGAAGGAGGGAGAGAGGGAGAAAATTTTGGAACACGAGGCTTTGTAAACTATCTTTGTATGTATTTGGAAAAATAAAACACTAAAAATAACAAAAGAAAAAAAGAAAATGAAACTGAACTTCTTAAGAGAAACCATAATTTCTTTGTAGCAGCAGCATCATGCACCTAATAGTTGTCGAATAAATGTTTGTCTAATTGGACTTAATTGTATTTACTGTATATGCATGTCACCCACTTTCTAGCTTCTTTTCTTGTTTATCATGCATGCATGCATTCACTTTTGTTTGTCCAAAGTCCCTCCCTTAGCAGGCTATCCTCTGCAGAGTCATGCTCCAAAATTGCCTCACATTCTCTCAAATTTTCCCACCTAACACAATTCATTTTCCCTTATTAAATTTCAGCTATTAGAATATAAGCTGATTAAACAAATTCATATATAATCTAAACAATCAATGACATTTCCTTTTGTCCTCATTAACTCTCTGAGTGTTTGTTAAGATAAATGGATCCCTTGCAGAATCTAATTCAGTTCTACAGAGGATACGAATGGGGAATTCTTTCGAAAGAGAGAAAGAAAAAAGCATTTATTATCTACTCTGTGCCTAGTACTGAACTAAGCTGGGGATACAAATTCAAGCAAAAAAGAAAAGATAGTCTCTTTCTTCAAGGAGTTTAGATTCTAATGAGGGAAGACAAAACACACACACACAAAAGAATCGAAAATGAGATGAGAAAGAAAGACTAGGAGAATGATTCTGAAGTCTAGAACATCATGAACAGAGCTGGGAATTGGATGAAGAAAGGCAGCCAAGATGGTATAAATGGAGGCTCCAGAAGAAACTCACTAATGAGAGATGAGAAAAGAGAATGGAACTTGGGGAGGGATATTTGATGGTGAAAAGACCACTAACATCTCCAATCCCTTACCTAGTAATTTGCTTTAGCATGAGGAAGCCCCAGGCAAGAAAAGAAATTCTCACATTAAATAGCAATAGAAGCATGGTTTTTGGAAGTCACAAAATCAAGAACAGACAGGGCTTGATCCCTTTGCCATTCAACCCAACTTACCTCCACACCAATTTGATCTTGTCAGAAGGAAAGGTAATGCTCCCACTAATTAGGAATATGAGCTTGGACAAGTCACTTAAAATCTGTTTCCTCTCCTTAAAACTGAGAAGGTTGGACTACATAATGGCTACTTTACCTTTCAGCTGTAATGTTTTATGAAGCTGATTTTTATTTATATATAGACATTTATTTATGACATATTCCTTTCTTTTTTCTTTTAAAAAGTTGTTTTTATATTATGTTTTGTTGTAAGATATATTTCCAGACACACACTTTTTATAAAACATTTTCCTCTCTTAAAAAAAAAAAAAAAAGCTGGTAGATTATCCATTAACAAAAATGAGGCATTTAACTTTGGCAACATTATTAAAATGGATCATTATTTTGTCACTTAGAAATACATTTAATTGATGCCTTTTGTTTTTAACACAAATAATTTCTGCATCTGACTCTCATCTTCCCTTGTAACAAATTGAAAATTTAGGCAAAACTTATAAATCTTATCTGTAACATTCCACTTAGTGCCCCATTCCTCTATGGAGAGGAGTGGGTGAGCTTCATTATCTACTCTCCAGTTCAACTTCTTCAATGTTATCAATTACTTAACTATGCTTGAGTTTAGGCAGTCTCTTCATGTTTATCTGAATTCTTCATAACCATCAATTCTTAGAACAAAACAATATTCTGTTATACTCATACACTGGAGTTTGGTTGAGGAAGTAAAAGTAAGTGAAAGGCATAAATACAAGTTTGTAATTTTTATTTACACTTTTACAATCTTAGTGAAGGCAGGGTGTGAAATAGTTAGAAAGGCTTGAAGCCAGTCATACATAATAAAGTCAGGAACTTGAAACCAAGAATTCGGGTAGACAGAGAAAAAGTGAGAGAGACAGAGACAGAGGCAGACAGAGACAGAGACACAGAGAGAGACACACAGAGAGACAGAGAGAGAGACAGAGAGAAAGAGACAGAGACAAACAGACAGACAGACAGAAAGAAGAGAGAAGAGCCAGCAGGGAGAGGGAGAGAGGGAGACATTAAATTCACATAATCCTTGGCAATTTGTTGGAAGTAAAGTCCATAAAATGTTTTAGTAGGGGCACAATTTGGCAAACAGACAATAAATAGAAATTATAGAAACTTTCTAAACATAATACATATTAGAGACTATACTCTGTGCAGAAAACAAATGCTAAAAATATATGTACTTTCATGCCTGTGAGCACTACTTAGCTGGTTGTTTTTTCTGGGTTCCCAAAAAACTTAACCCCAGAGGTAGGATGAGTTGGGGTGGGAGGACTATTCTTTTGGAGAAGTCAAGTCTATAACTGATTGAGCTCTAAGGACAGATAGGTTCTAAAGGAGAAGGAAAATAGCTAAGAGTTTTTTTTTTCCTCCCAGTTCAAATATTAAGTGTGTGAGGACACTGCCTTTCATTTTTTTAAATGTATAAATACACAATTTTATTTCTTTATGCAATTTTCATGGGATTTGGACCAAATCACTAGGATTTGTTTTAAAAAACAATAAGGCAATGATATAAAAATTGCAAATAGTACCAAATACCACAAGGTATAGATTATTATAAAAATGTGTACACATTTTAAATACAAATACAATAGAATTCAGTTCTGCAACAGTACTATATGACGATCAATTCTGATGGACATGGCTCTCTTCAACAATGAAATGTTTCAAACCACTTCCAATTGTTCACTGAAGAAAGCCATATACACCCAGAGAGAGGGATGTGAAATGTGGACCACAACATAACATTCTCATATTCTCGACTGGTGTTTGCTTACATTGTGTTTCCTTTATCTGATATGTCTTTCGTGTAGATATGTTTTTTCTTGCACAACAATGATAAGTGTGGAAATATGTATTCATATATTCGATTTGTCAAGTATTTTAACATAATTAACATGTAGTGGATATCCTGCCATCTAGGGGAGGGGTGGGGAGTAGGGGGAAAAATTTGTAACAGAAAGCTATGTGAGAGTTAATGTTGAAGAATTACCCATACATATGTTTTGCAAATAAAATAAAATTTTAAAATTTTAAAAATTTTTAAAAAGAATTCAGTTCTGAAAACAAAACAAAACAAAGAATGAACCACATCAGCTTTTCCTTACTCTTTAAATGACAAACTTAGAAGTAAGCTGTTCCAGTTCTGGATCGGAGTCTCAAAGTTCCCTCCCTGTCAAACTGGAATCTTTTAATGGTATGTAGTGAAACTTTGGGTCAAGAAGCCAACTCAGCTGCTTCCCATTCCTTCCCTTTCTTCTTTGTTCTTCCATTAAACCATGGAGTGGCTTTGAGTAGTAAGAAGGGGTACAGCTTCACAAAGTCAAACTTTGTGACAGCATGGCTGTTTAATGAGGGAAGAGGAGCCTAATTAAGCTACAGGCAATACCCTCCCCAAGGATTTCCTCTGAACCTGCTGGTCTATAGCCCTGGGATAGGAGGGAGAACAGAAAGGAGCCAATAAGCAGCTGTCCAACAACTTCCTTCCTTTCTCCTTTTCTTGGGGGAGAAGGGGGGAAGAGGCTATTTTTCCAATAAATCAATTAATTAACAAGCATTTATTAATGTTTTCTGCTTCTTGCTCTGGAAAGAGTATTCAAATCAATACTACTATTACTACTGAAAAGGGCAGGAAAATTGACTGCCCTATGGCAGTCAATTTCACAATCCCTGTGGCTGCCTAGATCAAAACTCTCTTCCCAGGTCATCACTCTCCTATTGTGTTGTCCTCCCCTGTAAGGACAGGGACTATTTCACTTTTGTATCTCCACAGCTTATCAGTACATGGCAAAGCACATAAATGTTTTTTCATTCATTCATTTACGCATTCTCTCTGGGTCTCTGGAGAAGACATAAAGCGCTGGAAGAAGCCCAGATTCAGACAGATGTCGATGAATTCCCAAAAGGTGAAACCTTGGAGCTCAATGAAGAAGTAAATATGCCTAGCTTGGATTAATACCCAGAACTAAATCAATCATGCAGCTGCTTGGCCAGAAATGGTATGGGAAAGGAGGTATATTTGGCCTTTTAGGCACTAAACACATCAGTCCTGCTATTTGCTGGAGTATCCTGTTATCTGCTACTGTGAGCTTTCCTTTCCTATCATTTTTTAACCAGGACAAAAGGAAATTTGGAGGTCAACTAGTTTCATAGGCTAGTCACCCTATTTGTTCCAGATTATTTCTGGGAACCTAAGGACCCATACAGACACAGAAAGTCTCCCCAGACACCATCACTCCTCTTGGAAAACATATTAGATGTATACACATATTTGATTTGTCAAGTATTTTAACATTATTAACATGTATTAGACATCCTGCCATCTAGGGGAGGGGATGGGGGGAAGGAGGGAAAAATTTGTAACAGAAAGCTTTGCAATGTTGAAAAATTACCCATGCTTATGTTTTGCAAACAAAAAGCTTTAATTAAAAAAAGAAAGCATATTAGCAGCATTTAAGCTTTTGTTGTTGATTCTTACAGCAGAAAATCAGAGAAAAGAGAATAAGCATTTAAATAGTACTTACTATGTGCCATTCATTGTGCTAAGATTATTTTTTTATAAATATTATCTCATTTGATCATCACAACAACCTTGTAGAAATTATTAGATATTATTGTAGATATTATTACCCCCATTTTACAGTTTAGTAAACTGAGGCATATAGAAGTTAAGAAGCTGGGTTTGAACTCAGATCTTCCTGACTCCAGGCCCAGAGCTCTATTCACTGTCTACAAGTTGCTTCTAACAAAGTCCTGGACAAAGTCACTGGAGGTGAAAAGAGCAGTTCATCCTGATGATATTTCACAAATGTTTTATGACATTTATTAGAGCTTTTATTTTATATAAGAAATTAGACTAGATACCAAGGAAATGAAGGAGAAAAAGGACAGACCCTGCTCTCAAGGAGTTTATGGTCTAATAAAATGTTGCATTTAATCACAACCAGGATATCAAAGAGTTACCAAATGAAATCCTGCACTAGATAGACCAGAGGATAAAGTACCTGCCCTGGAGTCAGGAGGATTTTAGTTCAAATATGATCTCAAACTAGCTGTTGGCCCTGGGCAAGTCACTGAACCTGATTGCCTCAACAACAACAACAAAGATAAATACAATTAAAATAATGTCGGATTAACTGATATGTTATTGTGGTGAATAGAGAGCCAGCTTCTAAGCCAGAGAAATCTGATTCCAAGTTGTGTGTCTGACTCTGGACAAGTGACTTAACCTTGTAGTGATTTACAGATAATTCTTTAAGTTAGAGAGAAAGTGTCAACCTGCATTGATAAAGGCAATTTCTTCACTCAGGAGTTCCCTGTACCAGTGAAATCATAGGCTACTCCTTATCCAAACTATATTTTAAAACTTTGATGAATCTGAAATTTACTTTCCTGAACTTAGTGGCAACTATACTTTTTCCAAGCCTTCTCATTCTGACCTGTTGCTTGGATGTGGTCAGTTCCTAAGTAACAGTATCAGCAAAGAAACCCACAAATGAAACCTATTTTTGGCCCTTGGGGCTGTGTCAGGCAAGCAACCAATGAATGTAGCAACAGGAACTGTGAGGATGGGTTTATCCTTGAAATTCTCGGATAATTACATTTATAGACTCCTTTAAAATTTGTACAATTAGAATTAGAGGTATCCTCTAGGTGGCACAGAGTACTAAGCATGGACCTAAGACACTTTGTTGTTGTATGATTCTGGGCAAATCACTTCACCCAGTTTGCCTCAGTTTAATCAACTGTAAAATGAGCTGGAGAAGGAAATAGCAAACCTCTCCAATACCCTTGCCAAGAAAACCTCAAATGAAATGGCAAAGAGTGGAACACCACGGAAACTACTGAACAACGACAATTTAGGGATTGGGGTGAGGGACTGCTAGTTTGAGAAGTGAGATCAAGAGGCTCCAAATACTTCCCAAAAATCAGTGGCACCCCCATGCTTTCCTAGTTGGGAAAAGTCCAGGTACATTGTTTGTCCTAAAAGTTAGCAGAAGTGTCAGATATGCTGCAATTCAAATCAGGCCCACAAACATGCACAGAGAGAGGTTAGCGCCTATTAAATAAAATGCAGTCTTTAAACACAAATCATAAAAAACGCAAGTGTTCTTTTCATGGAAACTTCAAAGTTGAAGTTGTTTGTTTGTTTTCCTCCAGATGTAACAATAAAAAATTCCAAGGGAGTGAAAAAAGGAGTAAGGAACGTCCGTATTTTGCAGAACGCTTAACTAGGTGATAGAGGCCTGCCGGGCGGGAAGGACTGCGGCTTTCTCCCCCGGTCCGTCCAACTCCCTGAGGTAACAAACAGGCCTCTTTGCACCTCTCCTAACCGATGCAGTCAAGCTGCAAAGCCTACAGAGCTCGGTTTCTCTCTCCAACCCTCTCCCTTGATAGTTGCAGAAAGACAGCCCCACGCCGGCAGGGTTTGGATTCTGTACTGGCCGCTCACCCTATGGAACAGACATGAACCCCAACCCCCGGGGGCTCGAGCCCTTCCAGGCCCCCGGCGCAGGCGGGGGAGGTGGGGCAGGCTAGGCCGGGGGGGGGGGGGGAAGGCTGCGCTCTGCGGAGCATCAGCGGCCGTCCCTCCGGGGCTCCCGGAGAAGGGGGGAACTGGAAAAGAAAGGGCGAGGAGCCCACTTCAGAGAAGATGAACGCATCCAGAGGAAGCGGCCGTGCGGGCTGCCTGGCTTCCGGACCACGCCGCTTCCCCGCCCGTGGGCCAGCCGCTGCCGGTGCGGTGGGTGGTGCTTTTATTCTTTGTCAATCTGGAACCCTGCTGCGCGCTCTCTGGCATTGCAATAAGAAGGGGGAGGAAAAGAGGTGAGCGGGGAAGCCAGCACGAATCTCCCTCTTCCTCTCCCCCCTCCCCGAGCCACCCCATCCCATCCCATCCCATCCCATCCCACCCCATCCCACCCCCAGCTTCCGCGGCGCTGCGGTCCGGATGCACTGCAGTATCAGGTAGGATCCCCCCTTTACCTCTTTCTTCCCCGGGCAGCACTGGCCAGGCGGGCCAGCTCCCCGCCTCCCTCCCAGCCGGGACTCCGGCGCTGAGCTGCCTTTGGTGTCCTCCATAACCAACGGGGTGGGTTGCCCAGGAATTGCATGTAGAGAGAGAATGGGGCTAACCTGCCGTCCATCTCCATCCTGAATGCCCAAGCAACATTTTGTTTCACGGAGAGCAGCTGTAAAATGAGGGATTCTTTTTTTTTAATTTTTTTTTTTAACTACCCTTACCCTTTTCTCCTCCCATGGAGAGAACTTGAAAGCATTTGAGTTTGTGTTTTAAACCAACAGGGCAGGTATCATTACCTAGGACAGGAACTATAAATTTTCAGTCCAGACCTTCCCAAGCACTTCGAGCTTAAAAGGCTTGGAGACCCTCTGATGCCAGTCCCATGATGTGGTCTGGCTGGGCAAGCAGAGCCAGGCCTGCTTTTACCTTGCGAAGTAGCATTGGTACTCCGTGTTCATTATGGCAGTGATTTATATACCCTCAGTTAGACAAGCCAATAGGCTTGAAAGGAATCCCAGTGACCTGGAGGGCAGCAATAGCTCGTGGATCCTTTGGATAGGATCTCATGGTAGGCTAGGGACTAACAAACAGGACGAAGTGACCCAAAAAGTTGGTGGAGCAATTTTGTTTTCAACTTTTTTTTAAGGGTAGCAAGAAAGAGCAGGCCTGCTCTTCTAGAAGGATTTGCTATTAGCCTGGCATCTTGAGAATTTATCTTGTCTCTTGGGAATTTTTCATTGCTGTCCCTAAAACATGACATTCCATCTGTTGCTACAACTTATTTTTGTCTCATTGTCCTCTGTGAAAGAAATGAGCCCCACTTTTCCTGAGGGGAGGGGGAAAAGGACAATAAAGGTGAGCATATATATGGAAAACATGGATAAGTATATCATTTTAACTTTATTACAAAATGTGGAGTCAAAAAAACGATTGCGAATCTGATGGCAGCTGAGCATAAAGAATGAAATTATCTCAACTTTAAGAAACTCTGAAGGAAACTTCAGACAGCTAGTTCAGCTCAAGCACCACCTCCTATAAGAACTTCCCTTCCCTTCTTTTCTCCTTCCCCTCCCTTCCCTCCTTTCTCCTTCCCTCCCCCCTCCTCCCCAACCAGTTTCCTGTACTCCTCTTCCTTAAATTGCCTTCTATTTACTTATCTGGTTTTATAGTATTCCACCCTGCACTTCCAGTCTCCTCAGGACAATGTAAGCTATTTGAAGGCAGCAATTATTTCATTTTTTTGTCTTGTATAGGATCATAGATTTAGAGATGAAAGGACTCTTGGAGGTATTCAAGTTGACTCCCCTCATTTTACATATGAAAAAACTAAGATCTCGAGAGGTTTTGTAATTTGCCTTAGATAATAAGTGACCAACCCAGAAATGGAACCCAAATGCACTCACTCCAGAACTACAGGGCTTTTCATATCATTATATGGGTGGCTTTGTAACCTTAGCCAATTGTCTTGAAAGGAGCAAGCTACTTGATAAATGCAGCTGGAGTATTTCAAATTCAAGGAAAAATGTGTTCAAATACTTTTCAAAAATGAAATGTTATGACATTACTTGTACTGTGATTCTTCCGTTAATCAGCCAGTATGCATTCCAATTACACTTTATTAGAAATTTCATGATCAAATAATAATAATATATGGGGCATAAGAATGTGTTAAGAGAAATTCCTACACAATAACATTATTAAATGATAACTAAAATAAAGTTAGATGTGGCTAAAGACAGTATCTAGAAATGAGGAAAAAAGTGGAGACAGAAAGGATTGGTTGTTGAAGGGTTTGGTGAAGCCTAACAAACAATGGTAACTTCACATGAGTTAAGAAGATCTTTTTTTTTTTTTTTTTTTTTTTTTAAACATGGCTAACTTCATATAAAGGAGCTTTGTTCCCAGGAAATTAATTACTCGAGGTATGATTAGTTGTTTTCTGCTCTAAATTGACTTTAATTTTGTCATTTTGTAGAAGTGTACTTTTTTTTAGTTTTTTATGCCATTTAAAAAATATATATTTTTTTCAATCAAGCATTTATTTTCTCTCAAAAAGAAAAAAGTCCTCGATGTAGTCAAACAATATGAATCCCCATAGTAACCATTCTGAAAATGTGTGTCTGTGTTTTAAGGACATCACCATGTTCCACCATGGATTCTGGAATCATGATGTTTGTCTTGTTCCAAGTTCTTAAGTCTCTGGTGCCTTTTGTTTTTATTTGACTATAACACTTCATTTAGACTGTTGCAGGTGACTAAAAAAAATAATTCAAAGTAATAATCTCCCACTAGTGGTATACTTTTGAGAAAACTTGATGCATGAAAATGAATTTAATAAAATATAAAACTTGAAGTAGAAATAATTTGTTTTACTGAAGGATTAAAATAAAAAAAATTAAGTTAAAAAAAGTTTTAAAGTTTAAAAAAATTAACTTTAGAGTACCTTTAGAAAGTGAGTTTCTTTGGTGTCTTTAGCATTCTTAATTTCTGAGATTCTACAGTTTCTTAGTATACCTTTGAATAAAGCAAAGCTTATCTTTATTTGGAGGCCCATGAGCTCTTAGCTAAGCCAATCCACTAGCTAGGTCAACAGCCAGAATTCTTCTTCTGCCTAATATTGAGCCTGAGATCCAACTCATTATCTCCATTCCCTTGGTCTCTTTCTTTCTTCCTCCTCTCTACCTCTCTCAGGTCTAAATACTTAAATATTTCAAGGACATGTGATTTTATGGTAGTAGATACTTCCTGTGTCAAAGGCTGATTACAACAACCCTATATCACTTGAGTAAGTAGTCTTTAGGAGTTGATGGAGCTGGAAAATTGATCCCCTAGTGGTCAAGCTTCTGCCAATGAGCATCTCTAGCTATCCTGAACCTCCTAAGTCCAATCAACATAGTTATTTAGTCACCTGGCTAAGTGTGAAGTCTTTCCAGCTGAAGAAGACTGATCAGAGCTTTTCCTCCACTCACATACAACCTAAGACTGACATCACTTCTACCTCATGATGAGACATAACATATGTGATAATTTAATTAGGAAATAGTCAGGCCAGCAAAACTATCCTCGAGACATTAGTATCCCTTTCAAATATCCCTTCTTCCACTCAGAGAGAGGTCCTCATTGTTTAAGTGCTTAAGTCTGAGATACTAGAATCCTTATTCTCTTGGAGTTGACATCTCATTCCCTGCTTCATTTCACACATTCCTTCCTCTCACTCACAAGAAAATAACTTTAGTATCTTTCCCTTCTCCCTCCTCCTCCCACCTCATTACATCACACAGCCTGTGTTAGGCTACCTTGGGGGATATTACTTTGTAGTCATCACATTTCCAGGTCTCTTTTCCCATCATTATTACATGTCCTGCCTCACAATCCTTCCTTATCCTTTCTGTGACTGGATGATATAAATTAATTTGATAATTTAAACCATTTTTGATTTCTAATAGATTAATGTATTAACCTACCAGGGATCTTTTAAAGCCAATTTTTTTTTTTAATCCCAAAGGAATGATTTTAATGATGGAGTGAGTACAGTGGATAGGTGGTATAGTGAATAGAGCACTCGACTCAGAGTGAGGAAGACCTGAATTCAAATTCCACCTTAGACACTTATTAGCTATGTGACCTTGGGCAAGTCACTTAACCCCCTTTGCCTCAGTTTACTCATCTGCAAAATGAGCTGGAGAAGAAAATGACTCCAGCTTCTTTGCCCAAAAAATGGCTCTTCAGCTCCTTTGCCAAGAAAACTCCAAATGGGATCATGAAGACTCAAAAATGACTGAACAACAGTAACAATAAAAATGATAGAGTGGTTTCAGGCATTTGGAGTAGACTTCTAGAAGAAATATTTTTGAGGGAGGGGAAGGCTTTTCAAATCATACCTTGGTCTAGTTCATACAGATACATGAACTTGCATTGATATTAAAAAATAAACCAATCAACTACATATATTATATGCAATTTTCCAAAGGGCAGAGAAATGCAGAGAGGAACAAAGAAAAAAAAAAGTAAATACATATGGAAAATGTAAATGTAAAGGAATTATGGAATGTACACAAAAGGAAATGGTACAATAAAATGTAGGGGAAGAAAACGACTGATGATGGGTAATTAAGAGACAACAGAGTATATGGAGGACTGGTCTAGGATGGGTAGCATGACTGTACTACTGGGCTCAGATTCAGGAAGACCAGACTTCAAAATCTGTCTTTGAAACTTAATAGCTGTGGAACCCTCATAGTGGTGTGCTAAGTTGGGAGCCAGATTGTACTGGCTCCTTGAGAGTGTATTTGTTAAATTTTTATGGTAAAAATTTGTTACAAATTGAAAATTGGAAAATGCTTATAAATCAGTATTATTGTTTTGTTGATTGTCTAGATTCAAGGTGGCAATAGAGAAAATGTTAATTATGCAGAGTAAATATAAAAATACATGCATTTTTGGAGAGCCAGTTGTTAAACATTTAATATCACATCCCTGGTCCCTGGACACTAACTCTCTCTGAGCCTCCATTTCCTGATCCGTAAAATGAAGGTAACAATATCTGTTGTATTTATCTCACAAAATTGTTGTGAGATTCAAATGAAATATATATATATATGTATATGTAGGTATATACATACATATATTTTATATATTTATAATATATTTATGTATTTCTATTTTATACATGTATATGTGTACGTCTATATCTATATCTATACATATATGTATCAGACTTTGCAAACATTAAAGTGTGCTGTAAATGTCAGCTCATACTATTATAGTCATAAGATTGTCAGTAGAAGAAAGATAATAGATGCTTTAACCAATGAGTAGAGATATGCTTTGGGTGAGATGAATGAGCTGCCACAAAATATTAGCCATGTACAGCTAGCCACTGTACTAAACACTAGAGTCACAAAGAAAAAGCAAAACCAGTGCGTGCCTTCAGGGAGCTTATGTTCTAATGGGTGAGACCACATATACATAAATTGGTACCCATAAGATAAATACAGAGTAGGTGGAAGATAGCCTTAGAAGGGAAGGCACTAAAGAATGATCCTGTGATTTTAAATAGTAATATTTTATTGCATCTAAACTGTTATAAAATCAGCGAAGCAGCATAAAGTGTGGTGAGGCATTGGTAAATATCTTTGTATGTACTACGAACAGTTTAGCCATTTTATTTGATATCAGGTTGATAATAATAATAGCTTACATTTATACAGTACTTTAAGACTCGTAAAAACCCTTTATAAATATTGTCTCATTTGACATAAATGTAATTCCATTTGCCAGGGAAGTGAGACAGGAGTGCCCATTATGTTTGAGGTCTTATAATAGCAGATGGGTAGAAGTTTGCAGTTTTGTAGCATCTAGACAGAATGATTATAAAATTATTGGAGCAGAGTAGGTTTACTACCATGTTTATCTACTTCCTATCATGCAGCTGGCCTTGTAGGGTTAAATGGAGATCTCTTCTTTTTTTATTAAAGATTTTTATTTTCAAAACATATGCATAGATAATTTTCACCATTCACCCTTGGAATACCCTTGTGTTCCAAATTTTTTCCCTCTCTTCCCTTCACCCTCCTCTCCTAGACAGCATCTAATCCAATTACATATTTCCATAATTTTGCTGCACAAGAAAAATCTGGTCAAAAAGGAAAAAAAAGAAAAAGAACAAAATGCAAGCAAACAACAACAAAAAAGTGAAAAAACTATGTTGTGATCTACATTCAGTTCCCACAAACCTCTCTCTGGGTGTCAATGACTTTCTTTCATCACAAGACCATTGGGACTGGCTGAATCACGTCACTGTTGAAAAGAGCCACGTCCATCAGAATTGATTATCATACAATCTTGCTATTGCCATGTACAATGATCTCCTAATTCTCTTACTTCATTTAGCATCAGTTCATGTAAATCTCTCTAAGCCTCTCTGAAATCATCTTGCTGATCATTTCTTATAGAATAATAATATTCCATAATATTTATATACCATAACTTATTCAGCCATTTCCCAACTGATGGGCATCCATTCAGTTTCCAGTTTCTAGCCACTACAAAAAGGGCTGCCACAAACATTCTTGCACATATGGGGCTCTTTCCTTCCTTTATGATTTCTTTGGGATATAAGCCCAGTAGAAACACTGCCGGGTCAAAGGGTATACACAGTTTGATAGTCCTTTGAGCATAGTTCCAAATTGTTCTTCATAATGGTTAAATCAGTCCATAACTCCACCAACAATGTATAAACATCCTAGTTTTCCCACATCCCCTCCAACATTTATCATTATCTTTTCCTGTCATCTTAGCCAAATAAATCTGACAGGTGTATAGTGGTACCTCAGAGTTGTCTTAATTTGCATTTTTCTGATCAATAGTGATTTGGAGCACCTTCTCATATGACTAGAAATGGTTTCAATTTCTTCATCTGAAAATTGCCTGTTCATATCCTTTGACCATTTGTCAGTTGGAGAATGGCTTGAATTCTTATAAATTTGAATCAATTCTCTATATATTTTAGAAATGAGGCCTTTATCAGAACCTTTGAATATAAAACTATTTTCCCAATTTATTTCCCTTCTAAATCTTGTCTGTATTGGTTTTGTTTGTACAAAAACTTTTTAAACTTAATGTAATCAAAATTATCCATTTTGCATTCAATAATGTACTCTAGTTCTTCTTTGGTCACCAGTTCCTTCTTTCATTCCTTGAATGGGCAGCTGCATTGCACCATAGTGCATAGAGCACTGGACCTGGAGTTAGGAAGATTTATCTTTCTCAGTTCAAAACTTGTCTCAGGTCCTTAGTAGCTGTGTGACCTTGGTAAGTCACTTAACCCTCTTTGCCTCAGTTTTCTTATCTGTAAAATGAGTTGGAGAAAAAAGAGGCAAACTATTTCAGTATCTTTGCCAAGAAAATCCCAATTGGGATCACAAAAAGTTGGACACAACTGAACAATAAAAATGACAGCTATGCTCTCCAGCTTCCTCACTAGCTCAATCACTTTCTTATGAACACATCCCAACTTGTCATTGTCCCAGTTAAAATATATTCCCCAGAATCACATAAGAACTCCAGAAGGGTTCAGGCTAGGGAAGAGCACAGTTGGGTTACTATCTCCTTGGTACTTCATACTGCAGCCTCTTCAGCAGAAGAGATGTTATTAGGTCTTGTTTTTTGTTGTTATTTTCTGTTGGGCTATTTTTCCTGAGACAATTGGGGTTAAGTGGCCCAGGGTCACAGAGTCAGTAAGTGTTGTGTCTGAGGCTGGATTTGAACTCAGGTCCTCCTGACTTCAGAGCCAGTATTCTATCCACTGTGCCATCTACCTTCCCCTAGGCCTGGCCTGCTTTTTAGGAGCATTACTTCAATCTGGCAGCTGTGTGAAAGAAAAACTGGAACACTCCCCATCTTCATGAAATCACAAATGTAATCCATAAAACACCAAATCTGAAAACAAACTAACCAAAATCCCACTTATTGGATATACAGAATGAAGGGGAGGGTTGAGTAAAATTCCTAAATGAGTAAGAGTGCTGCTGAGCTTAGTGGGGAATGGATTGTTAGAGAGCAGCAGAATAAATTAGAAAAAACTTAAAAGAAATATAGAAGGGGAAAATAATCATGATTCACCCCTACCCAAACAAATAACCAGTAACTTTAGTAAATAGAGTTTAATGATTTGAGCTATAAGTGAACAACTCATTCCAGAGTGAATAGGAATAGGGACAGAACTATTATTTCAAGAGGCTCTTAGATAAGGATATTCCTTATGTAGTGCAAGCACCTTATAATTCCTCTACAATCTAAAATTTAGAGAGTTGTCTAGAACACAGAGATGTTTAATGAGAAAGTGATGTAGTCAATAGGTGTCAGTCAGAGTTAAGACTTGACCCGAGGTTTTCCTGGCTCCAAGGCTAACTTTTCCATTTTACAATACTTATTCTGGGGATCTCCAAAGGAGATTTGTTTTGCATCAGGCTATGTTTTATCCCAATTCCATGAAAGTGTCTCTTAGACTATCCTGAAAACTGCTAAAACTAATTTGAAGTATATTCTTTTTTGTAAAGCCTTATTAAAAATAAACTTCCTTTTCTTGAAATCAGAATTGTCCCAGAAAATTTAGAACAAAGATCACCATAATGTGGTAGGCAAAAGATGACATGACTGAGGAAACAAAAGTTTGAACTTCTAACCATATCAATTTATTAAGCAGTCTATGCCAATTGCATAACAAATCAGGACCAGACCTCCTCGGCTTTGGCACTGGAACCCAAATACAGGGGAAGACAGATTTTTTTTTTCATTAAAAACTATTAGATAGGGGCAGCTAGGTGGCGCAGTGGTTAAAGCACCAGCCCTGAATTCAGGAGGACCTGAGTTCAAATCTGGTCTCAGACACTTCCTAGCTGTGTGACCCTGGGCAAGTCACTTAACCCCAATTGCCTCAGCAAAAAAGCAAAAAAAAAAAAAAAAAATTAGGGGCAGCTAGGTGGCGCAGTGGATAGAGCACCAGCCCTGAAGTC
>JAJPUD010012051.1:29833-51234 GCA_023553655.1 Myrmecobius fasciatus
TAGGGGCAGCTAGGTGGCGCAGTGGATAGAGCACCAGCCCTGAAGTCAGGAGGACCTGAGTTCAAATCTGGTCTCAGACACTTAACATTCCCTAGCTGTGTGACCCTGGGCAAGTCACTTAACCTCAATCGCCCCTGCCAAAAAAAAAAAAAAAAAACTATTAGATAAAACAAATTAATTAAAACAATTAGCCAGGGAGCAGCTAGGTGGCGAAGTGGATAGAGCACCAGCCCTGAAGTCAGGAAAACCTGAGTTCAAATCTGATCTCAGACACTTAACACTTCCTAGCTGTGTGACCTTGGGCAAGCCACTTAATCCCAATTGCCTCAGCAAAAAAAAAAAAAAAAAATCCAATTAGCCAGGATACAAAATTGGGCAATCTGATTTCTTATTGGTAGAAAAATTAGAGACTTTCCAAGTTGGGAGGGAGAGAGCTAATGAGTGCAATTCCCCGAAATCAGAAAAAGACAAAATATTCCACTCCTCCCAAATGTCTGCAAATAATCAAAGGAATGTATAAACTGGTCAAAATGATTGACCAGTAGTAGAAGGTTCATTTTCTTATAATATATTTGGGATACTTGAGATGTATAATTGTGAAGACACAATAATTAATGACTATAGTAATCTACTGTTTGGTAAACTCAAAGACTCCAGCTTCCAGGATAAGAACTCACTGTTTGACAGAAATTTCTGGGAACACTGAAAAATAGTATGTCAGAAACTTGTCATAGACCTACCTCTCACACCCCATACCAAAATAAGGTCAAAATGGGTGCATGATTTAGGCATAAAAGGTGATACTATAAGCAAATTAGGAAAGCCTAAATTAGTTAACCTATCAGATTTTTGGAGAAGGGAAGAATTTATGATAAAACAAGAAATAGAGAACATTATGTAATGCAAAATAGATAATTTTGATTATATTAAATTTAAAAGTTTTGCACAAACCCAAAGTAATTATAAAGCAGGGAAAAGGACCCACATGTACAAAAATATTTGTAGCAGCTCTTTTTGTTGTGGCAAGGAATTGAAAAATAAGTGGGTGTCCTTCAGTTGGGGAATGGCTGAGTAAGTTATGGTATGTGAATATAATGGAATATTATTGTTCTATAAAAAAATGATGTGCAGGCTTTTTTAGAAGAGTCTGGAAAGATTTACATGAACCGACGCTGAATGAAACAAGCAGAACCAGGAAAACATTATACATAGCAACAATAAGGTTCTATGATGATCAATTGTGATGGGTTTGGTTCTCCTCAGCAATATAGTGATCCAAAGCAATTCCAATAAACTTTGAGTGGAAAATGCTATCTGCAAAGTGAGAACTATGGAGACTGAATGTGGATACTATTTTCACCTTATTTTTTCCTCTTCTGTTTTTTATTTTCTTCTTGGTTTTCCCTTTTGTTCTGATTTTTCTCTCCCAATATGACTTGTTGGAATCCAGTTCCTGTAGTGAGATGAAGGGTGTGATATTCAGGAGGCCAGGTGGAAAGAGTCTCTCGATTATGGACTCTTCAAATTTTATTGATCAGGACCACGAATATATATATATATACATATATATATATACTTTAAATGTTTATAGGTTTGATACAAAGTGCATTCTTTTAAAATTCCTATAACTTAACAAAATCTACTATGATGTAAATGATTAAATCCCATAAGCCCCAGATCTTGGTTACTTAGACAGAGATGTAAATAGTTGAGATATACATGAGGGTAAAGTTTATTATACATCGTTTCAGGTATCTTTCTCCCAAATACCTTTAGTCTCTTTGTGGACATTCTTTCCTGTCCTGAGTTCAAAGATTTGGCTTTAATCCAAAGAGTAGTGTTTGCATTTTGCTTCAGTCTCTAGATTATTAATTTATTATATTGACAAGCAGTCTCTGCTATTTCAATAAGAAAAGGGAGTTTTGAGCCAAGTTACTGTACAATTCAAGACCTGGAATGGATTCTTACCTCCTGGCTCTCTACAATAACTCATATAGAAATATGTTAAAAATGTACATGTAAAACCTAAAACAACAACAAAAAAAGATGTGTAATTGTGAGAAAAATCTAGTGAGCATAACCTAGATCCTTAGTAAGGATTGCTAAATGACAGGGAGAGGTGATCCAGTCTCTCAGACATGCAGGACTAGGTTCAAGCAATACAATAAAACTTTCTCATAATTCTCTCTCTTTTTTATTAAAGCTTTTTATTTGCAAAACATGTGCATGGGTAATTTTTCAACATTAACCTTGCAAAACTTTC
This sequence comes from Myrmecobius fasciatus, assembly GCA_023553655.1. Classification (NCBI taxonomy): domain Eukaryota; kingdom Metazoa; phylum Chordata; class Mammalia; order Dasyuromorphia; family Myrmecobiidae; genus Myrmecobius; species Myrmecobius fasciatus. The sequence goes on from JAJPUD010012051.1 coordinate 32,097, forward strand.
TGTTCCAAATTTTTCCCTCTTTCCCCCCACCCCCTCCCCTAGATGGCAGGTAGTCCAATACATGTTAACTATGTTAAAATATATGACAAATCCAATATATGTATACATAGTTATACAGCTATCTTGCTGCACAAGAAAAATCAGATCTAGACCAAAAAAAAAAAACAAAAACAAAAACAAAAACAAAAAAAACACCTGAGAAGGAAAACATAATGTAAGCAATGTAAGCAAACATCAACAGAAAGCATGAAAATGTTATGTTGTGCTCCACATTCAGATCCCTCTCTCTGGGTATATATGGCTTTTTTCATCACTGAACAACTGGAACTGGGTTGAATCATTTCATGGTTGAAGAGAACCAGATTGTCCTTTAGAATTGATCATCATATAGACTTACTGTTGCCATGTATAATGATCTCCTGGTTCTGCTCATTTCACTCAGCATCAGTTCATGCAAGTCTCTCCAGGCCTCTCTGAAGTCGTCCTGCTGGTTGTTTCTTTTTTTTTTTTATTAAAACTTTTTATTTGCAAAACATATGTATGGGTAATTCTTCAACATTAACCCTTACAAAGCTTTCTGTTACAAAATTTTCCCCCCTACTCCCCACCCCTCCCCAGATGGCAGGATATCCACTACATGTTAATTATATTAAAATACTTGACAATTTGAATATATGTATATGTATTTCCACACTTATCATTGTTGTGCCAGAAAAATCATATCTACAAGAAAAAAAAATCAGAGAAAGGAAACACAATGCAAGCAAACATCAATATAGAGCATAAAAATGTTATGTTGTGGTCCATATTTCATATCCCTCTCTCTGGGTGTATATGGCTTTCTTCACTGAACAATTGGAACTGGTTTGAAACATTTCATTGTTGAAGAGAGCCATGTCCATCAGAACTGATCATCATATAGTATTGTTGTTGCCATGTACAATGATCCCCTAGTTCTGCTCATTTCACTCAGTATCAGCTCATGCAAGTCTCTCCAGACCTCTCTGAAATCGTCCTGCTGGTCGTTTCTTATAGAACAATAATATTCCATAACATTAATATACCATAATTTATTCAGCTATTCTCCAATTGAGGAGCATCCATTCAGTTTCCAGTTTCTAGCCACTACAAAAAGGGCTGCCACAAACATTCTTGCACAGGTGGGCCCCTTTCCTTCCTCTAAGATCTCTTTGGGATATAGGCCCAATAGAAACACTGCTGGGTCAAAGGGTATGCACATTTTGATAACTTTTTGAGCATAGTTCCAAATTGCTCTCCAGAATGGTTGGATCCATTCACAGTTCCACCAACAATGTATCAGTGTCCCAGTTTTCCCACATCTCCTCCAACATTCATCATTATCTTTTCCTGTCATCTTAGCCAGTCTGAGAGGTGTGTAGTGGTATCTCAAAGTTGTCTTAATTTGCACTTCTTTGATCCATAATGATTTGGAGGACCTTTTCATATGACTGGGAATAGTTTTAATTTCATCATCTGAAAATTGTCTGTTTATATCCTTTGACCATTTATCGATTGGAGAATGGCTTGAATTCTTATAAATTTGAGTCAGTTCTCTATATGTTTTAGAAATTAGGCCTTTATCAGAATCCTTAAATATAAAAATGATATCCCAATTTATTGCTTCCCTTCTGATCTTGTCTGCATTAGTTTTGTTTGTACAAAAACTTTTTAACTTAATATAATCAAAATTATCTATCTAGTGTTCAGTTATGAGTTTCAGTTCTTCTTTGGACACAAATTCCTTCCTTCACAGATCTGAGTTTCTCACAATTCTCACAAATGAATAAAGTTTTCTCATCAGAAAGAAATAGATTCATAACTGAATAGAAAGGGAACTGAGCTAGCTCTAGAATTGAGTGACAAGATGGAGTCAATTCTTTCTTCCATTTATTTTAATTCATTCTATATTATTTTAATTCCTAACTATAAAAAAGATTACTGCTCAGTTGTGACAATGAGGCAAACATGATAGTCTATGTTTCCCAAACTTTAATTTGTAAAATAAAGTCACTAGATTTTTCAATTCTCTAGAAACCCACTGCCTTTATTCCCCCTAGACAATTCTTCCCATCCAACCTGCTCTCACCTACTAGTTATGTTGGAAACCACTATATAAATAGGAGCTATTATTGGCTTTGTTACTGCATGGGCATTAATAAACTGACTCATTCTAATTAAGGCTGTGATTTTTTGTTGTTGTTCCAAACAAAAGTATCATGTTTATTTGAAAAAAAAAATTCTCTCATTTTAGAGATTTTTCTAGAAACTATAAGAGGGTAAGTGATTTGCAAATGGTGATGTTGTAACAAATAAGAAGCTATTATGGATTCATTGCAAAGCCTCATTAAAAATAAATTTTCTTTTCTTGAATTCAGAATTAAAATATTTCTGACTCCAAGATTGTCCCCTTTTCTCCCCTCTCACTCTCCTCTTATTCCTTTGACAAATTAAAATATCTTCTAAAAGACCATAAACAAAACTTTTTTTTTATTTTATAACTTTTTAAAACTAGGATTGTCAGACTTGACTTGAATTCAAAGCATTGCTTTCTTCAAGATTGTCTCTCTATTGATACCACTCTACTACCTCTCCCATCCCTTTAATAAGTTAATTATTTTAAAAGACCACAAAAAAACCCTCTTAAAGCTTTTTCATTCTATAACTTAAAACTAGAGGTGAGGTAAAGGCAAAAGAACATGGCAAGAAATTCAACTGTGCTGAACTCTATTAACTTATATGACCAGCTGCTACTTGAACATCTTTACCTGAATGTCTTGTAGACATTTCAAACTCAACGTATCCCAAAATGGAGTTAATTTTATTTCTGGGATTCTTAACTGGCAGTTGGCAAACTTTAAAAAAATTTTTTTTTTTATAGCTGCATTTCAATATAATTGGTTTCTTTTGTAAACTTGTGTATTTTATTTTAATAAAATAATCATAATGCATTAACGTAAATGCATTTAAAAGCATTATTCTAAGAAAGAATTCATCAAAAAAGAATAAGAACTCTAGTTCTATTTCCATCCAAACCCATCCTTCATCCAGACTTTCCTTTTTCTTTGGAATAACCACAGTTCTTCAGATCACCCCAGATTAACAAGCTTGGAGTCATCCTTGATTCTTGCTTCTTCCTGATCATTCATATTCACTCAGCCATCATACCTTGTTGACTATACTTTCAGATTCTCTTATGCATTTGTTCATCCCTTTTCTTCACTCATATATCCACCACCTTATTTCAAACCCTCCTCACCATTTGGACTGATGAAGTCTTTCCTGTTGCCCCATCCCCAATATCCAAAATGTACAAAAGGACCTTTTACCTTGCATGTCTAGTTACTATATCGAGACTTTCTCTAAATCAAAGAGTTTTTCCATACATCCTATCTGAGAAATATTTACTCACAGGGATTTTTCCTATGAATTTGTACAAATGTATCTGGGATGCTCAATTTTCCCACTTTGTACAATTCTCCTGTTCTTTCTTATTCTCTTTCCTCTATATTACCTTCAGTTTACTAAACTGGACTACCCCTCTCCCTTAAGAAAAATGTCACCAGGTTGCATCATTTCAAGTAAATGCCCAAATAAATTCCCTTGCTTGTCTGGGTCTGAATTCATAGAAGATGACTCTTGTCATACTCTTGTACCCCAACATTATTGGAGTACCTCAACAGGACCATTGTAGCAGCCTCCTCATTGGCCTCCATTTTTCAGGTGTCTCTCATCTCCATTCCAGCCTCCAAAGTGGTCAAATTAAGCCTTATAAAACACAGATATGTCTATATCATTCCCCCACTCAAAAAAAAAAAAAATCTTCAGTGACTTTCTATTGTTTCCAGGATAAACCACATAAAGCCCTCCACAAAGTGGCTCCCATCTACATTTCCAGTTTATTCTAATCAACCAGGCTTATTACTTGTTATTCTTACTTGACTTTGTAGGCCTGTGCATAGGTTATTTCACATGTCTGGCATTCACAATTTTGCCTGAGGCCCATATTGAGTCACAGCCTCATTTGTGGCTCAGAGTTAACAATTTTAACTATTCTATGTAAACCAGCGCCACTTGTGCCATTGAACTCAAAAAAAGATAAAATTTCTGTTCTTGTGCTCATTGCTCTTGTTAGCAAGGTTGATCTAATTGTGCCTCAATTTCTTTATCTGTAAAATGATTGGATTTCAAATGAACTTATCTTAAAGATCTCTTTGAATACAAAATCTAGGTGTAAATGATAAAATAGATCCATGACCTCATTGATTCACGAGATTCTTACATATATAGATGAAACCCAAGTTCCCTTGCCTACTCTGTTTATCTCTCCCATGTTCTCCCAAAAATATATCGCAGGGGTCCCACCCATTGTGCTGGAGTTCTTCCTCACTTTTTTCTGACACTTCTAAGGTACCAGTGATTCACTCTGGTTATCCCCCACTCACTAGGTAACTAGCTCATCATTTCTTTCTGTCACACAGCTCTATGATGGCATGCTTCATTCTTGTACTTCACCAGTGTTGAAGTCTTAAAATAAAGTCCTGATCTGATTTTCAGGTCCTGTCATAGATTATTGGGCTTACAAAGTGAGATTTTCTTCTCACTTGCAATGATGTTTTAGGTGTTGTAGTCGTTTCAGAATTATTTTACTTGATCTTTTCGTTTTGTGCTCCCAATGTTTCATTTGCCTTTTCCCTCTACCTTTTGGCCACCCTGTCTCTCTCATTTGTGATTTTCTCTAGGAATTTCCATTTTGATGAAGGGACCAGATCAGTTGTACTTCATTCTCATGTCTTTGCACTTATTCCTGTTCCCTCACTCCCACCCCCACCCCTTCCACACATACACCAAAGCTCCTTTGTTGTCTTCTCCCAGTAGAAAGTAAGCTCCTTGAGGGTAGTTGCTGGAATTCTTTATGCTTTTAAGTGTATCCCCAGGGCTTAGCACAGTGCCTGACAAGAAGAGGCTTTGTAATAGCCTAATAACTTTCTCTCTGTCTCTTCTCTCCTTTCCTCCCTTCCTCCCTCCTTCCCTTCCTCCCTGCATCCCTGCCTGCCCTCTCCCCTCCTTCTGTCTCTCACATTTTTATGTTTTTCATTGTTTTGTGTTACTTCAAAAATCTCCCTATTTTGGTTATAATATGTTGTCATGATCCTTACCTTTGTTTTAAAGTTATCACTCTTCTCTGTTTCCAACGTTTTAAGTGATTATTTGCACTTAGTCACTTTTAAAATGAAAAAAATAAACATACTGTAAATATTGATAGAAGCTATTTTTTTATTTATAAACACTTTTATTTAAAGTTTTGAGTTTCAAATTCTATCTTTCCCTTCCCCCTTCTTCAAATAGTAAGCAATCAGATAGAGGTCATCATATATGTGAAATTATGTAAAACATTTCTATATTAGTCATTTTGTACAAGAAGATTCAAATAAAAGAAAAAAAAGTTTCATGATTCAGTCTATATTCAAATAATATTAGTTCACTCTCTGGAGGCAGATAATATGCTTCATCATTAGTCTTGGAAATTGTCTTAGATCACTGTATTGCTGAGAATACCTAAGTCATTCACAGTTCTTCATCAAATAATATTGCTGTTATTGTGTTCAACCTTCTCCTGGTTCATTTCATTTAGCATTAGTTCATGTAAGTCTTTCCAGGCCTCTCTGAAATCATCCTGTTTGTCATTTATTATAGCACAATAATATTCCATTACAATCATAAGCCACAGCTTGTTTAGCTCTTTCTTCAAATGATGGGCATCCATTTGATTGTCAGTTCTTAGCCACCACAAAAAGATACAATAGTAACTCTTTACTAACTACAATGTCTTCTTAGCTAATGGTATTTTTATATGCTTGCTGTCAGTGTGTAGATAGATTTCTTTGTTCTACTCTGTTAGTTTTGCATTATCCCACATAGACCTTTCCATACATTTGTATGATTTTCCTATTTGTCATTCTCAATAGTGGTTTAGGATTATTACATTATTGCAGTGGCTGTCGATTTGGTCACTGTTGGACATCTGGGATATTTCCAGGTTTTGGTCTTATAAAATAGCACTACCATAAACACCTTTGAACAAATACGCCCTTTTTCTTTTGGGTAATTTTCCTAGAATATATACCTGGTAGTGAGATTACTGGGTCAAAGGATATGACCAAGTTATACCTTTTTGTATCATTTGCTACATTATTCTCCAGCAAGAGTATTTAATTTAGGTCTATGAACTTATTGGTGGTGGTTGCTGTTTTAATCTTTTCAATAATTGGTTTCCTTTGTGATACTGGGTATTTTCTGTCTGTCTTTAAAAAATAGTGGAGGTCTAGTAAGATTATGGAGAATCTTGCTTGATTTTTTTTTTTTTGCTATGAGAAATATGTGAGAAATAATTTTTGTCAGACAAATACTAATGCAGATATTCATTGTAGTGCCAAGAACAACTAAGTCATTCACAATTCTTCATCAGATAATATTGCTGTTACTGTGTACGACCTTCTCCTGATTCTGTTCATTTCCCTTTGCATCAGTTCATGTAAATCTTTCCAGGCTTTTCTGAAATCATCCTGTTTGTCATTTCTTATACCTCAATAATATTCCATTACAATCATATGCCTAGCTTATTTATCCATTCCCCAAACAATGGCATCCATTTGATTATCAGTTCTTAGTCACCACAAAAAGAGCTACAATAGCAATTCTTAACTAACTCTATAATGTCTTCCTAGTTAATGATGTTTTTTTAATGGTTGCAGTGTGTATATAGAGTTCTTTATTCTACTTTGTTAACTTTGCATTATTCCACATAAACATACATCTCTGTGTGATCTTCCTACTTATCATTCTCAGTGGTAGTTTAATAAGTGCATTATTGCAGTTTATTGCTGTTTAGTGTAGTAGGTAGATTGCTGGACTTGGAATCACTAAGACCTGGGTTCAGATCTTTCCTCTTGACATTTATTAGCAAATGATTTAGCACCTAATTGATAGGGTTGTTGTATGTGTGAAAAGAAATGTATGCTAAATGAGTTATGTGTAAAATTCTTTGTAAGCCTTTTAAGCCCTGATATGCTGGGTTATTGTTATTAAGGAGATGCATTTTGAACACAGATAAATTTAAGTATATCATATATTTTCTTATTTAATAGAAGCTTTAGTAGAGAAGAATACATTTACAATTAGGGCTTTAATATATTGTAAGGATGATCAACTGTGAAAAACTTAGCTACTCTGCTCAAGACAGTGACCTAAAACAATTCTAAAGAACTGATGAAGAAAAAATGCTATCTCCAGAGAGAGAGAGCTGATAAACTCTGAATGCAGATTGAAGCATACTTAAAAAAAAACCAACTCTATTTTTATTGTTTTATTTTGTTATGAGGGGTTTTTTTTGCAATATGGTTAATGTGGAAATATGTTTTTTGCATGACTCCACATGTATAATCAATATCAAATAGCTAGCCTTCTCAAGGAAGGGGGAAGAAGAGGATTTGGAATGCAACATTTTTTTTAAAGATTGTTAAACATATATTAGACTACATGCCATCTAGGGGAGGGGGTGGGAGAATGGGGGGCGGGAATTGGAACTCAAAGTTTTGCAAGAATTAATGTTGAAGAATTATCCATGAATATATTTTGAAAAATAAAAAGCTTTAATAAAGAAAAAAAAAGATTGTTAAAACTTTTTTGCATTAAGAAATATTCAATTAATAAATAAAAATAATTTAAAAGGATTAATTTAGATCTTTACTAATGATTAAACTAATTTGTTGAAGATTTAGTTGAACATATAATTATTGTTTAAAACTTCCTTTTACAGGATTCTTACTGCCTGGAGAAAAAGCATAGAAAATGCAAAACAACGAAATTATAAAACCTGCCAAATACTTTTCTGAATTGGAAAAGAGTATTTTGCTTGCACTAGTGGAAAAGTATAAATATGTGCTTGAATGTAAGAAAAGTGATGCAAGGACAATTGCACTTAAGCAGCGGACCTGGCAAGCCCTCGCCCATGAGTACAATTCTCAACCAAGTGTCTCACTACGGGATTTCAAACAATTGAAGAAGTGTTGGGAAAACATCAAGGCACGGACCAAAAAGATAATGGCGCATGAAAGGAGAGAGAAGGTAAAACGGAGCGTTAGTCCACTTCTAAGCACACAGGTAATAGGAAAAGAGAAGATTGCCAGCATGCTACCTGAGCAAATTTACTTTTTACAGAGTCCTCCAGAGGAGTCAGAATACCACCCTGACACAGCAAACCAAGGTATAAATGCTCCTGTTACCCCTTTCTTTGTTCATTGGAATTCCTTCTGCCTTTCTTGTGTAATGGCCCCAATTTGTACATAAAATTTAATGTTGGTTCTTGATTTCTCCATTGAAAGATGGGGACCATGGAGTTGTGTAGAGGAAAAGAATCAGATGCTCATTTCCCAATATATTCCTCCCACTCCATCTCCAAGTGTAGCCTTGAAATATCCTTTATGACAAAAAGTTTAGCAAAACAAACAGATTATTAGTATTTTTTAGTCACATAACGTTTCCCATTTCCCCCCATGTTTTCTTTTATATACATGAAAATACTAAAATCAGAGGCAGCTAGATGGTGCAGTGGATAGAGCACTGGCTCTCAATTCAGGAGGACTTGAGTTCAAATCCAGTTTTAGACACTTAATATTTAGTAGCTATGTGACCCTGGGCAAGTCACTTAATCCTAATTGTCACACACACACACACACACACACACACAGCTCCAGAAAATACTCAAGTACAGCTATAATGCATCATCCTGACATGAAGGTGACCTTATCTTCCTGTTTATGGGGAGAAAATTCTGGCAAGCTAGAAATGCTAATAGAATGGACTTGGCAAATGGACCAAGAATCCATCATCCTGTCATCAACTTAGCCAAATTTAAAGAAAAAGAGAGACATTATTAAATGATATTTTTTTTTGACTAGGGTAAATCCTGAAACTGGTTACTAAGCTACAATGAGGTTGCAAATATGCATTGATTGAGAGGTAGGAATGATCACAGATTTTTCAAAATATCGAAGAAGTATCCATTCAAATATGTCTTACCTGACATTCTTTATATTTTCAGTAGTCTTGAATTTATCTCCCCTCCTTAAGCTGGAATAATATAGACAGTTAAATGGCACAGTTGATAGAGCACTGGGCCTGGAAGCAGGAAGACCTGAGTTCATATGTGTCCCAAGATGCTTACTAGCCCTAGGCAAATCATTTAACTGCTGCCTCAGTTTCTCCATCTGTCAAGTGGGAATGATAACAACACTTACTTCCCAGGGTTGTTGTAAGAATCAGATAAGATAATATACACAAAGTACTTTGCAATCTTTAAGGTGTTATATAAATGTTAGATATTTGTTTTCCTCTACCTTTTAGAGAGAATTTTTTAAAAAACATTTTTCTTTGGTCCATACACAATTTATTGCATGTGTTATAAAGTATGGAAACAAGCCTTCTTTGTGGTTGATATCAACCTAGAAAGAAGTCTTTAGTTTTTATCAATGACATGAAGGCATGGGAGGAGGGGGTGGAGGAACATGCATTTATTAAACACCTGCTATGTGCCAGATACTGTGCTAAATGCTTTATGTATTATTTCCTAGGTCCCTCACAGCAATCCTATAAGGTAGGTGCTATTATCCCTATTTTACAGTTGAGGAAATTGAGGCAAACAGATTAAATGACATGCCCAGTATCACACACAGAGAAAGTAAACATCTGAGGTCATATTTGAACTCAGGCCTTTTAGACTCCAAACCCAGCTCTGTCACCTAGATGCCAATATAATGGCAAGCTTGTTAGATTCTAGGAACAAAGTTGAAAGGTATCAATAAATTGTCTGTTTGAATTGAGATCTCATCAGAAAATAGTGAAGAGAAAAACTAGGAAATAAGACTGAAAATGTTGGGGACAGATTGTAGAGGGTCTTGAATTTTAGGCTGATGAATTTGTTTTTTTAATCTTAGAGGCAATAGGAAACTCCTGGAAAATTTTAAGCAATTCTTAAGATTAAGAAGTCTAGTAGAGCAAGAATATAATTATTTCCTTTTTAAATTGCTTAGTATTCTTACTCTTTCTAGATTCTTTTCACCATCAATTTTTCATATTCTTTAAAATATCCAACAGTGACTTAAATTGATATTCCATTAAATCTCCATTAATTTAGTCTTTCCAGGCATAATAAAATAAGTCTTCTACTTAATAATCCTTTCTTTTAGTGATGCCACTGGAATTTAGTGTTTTTATTTACATAAATAAATTATTCCTGAATTTAGTGGCTAAGTATTAACTATTTTCAATTACTCAATTTTTTAAATTGCATTTTATATCTGTGTTGTTAGTCTATTAGAATATATTTGATTTTTAATTATATATCACATTTTTGCTGCTCATTAAAATTTTCATTCCTATCTTTTATTTTTATATCACCTTCATATTCAAATATATTTCATCCCTTCAGTTCAACAATGTTGGCCCAGCACATCAAATGAGTTAGACAACATGTGCAAGGTTCCGTTATCACAGCCCCCACTATTCTGCAAAGAAGGGAAGGAGGTACAATTTTTTATCTCTTCCTAAAGCCAAACTTGATCATTATAATGACCCAGAATGCTAAGTGCATTTTGAATTTGTCATCTTAGGTTATTCTCTAAGTTTATATTAATGTTGTCTATATGATGTGAAATTTTATTTCTACATTTATAACATTTCTTTTTCACTTCTGATAATGGTGGTCAATATTTCTTTACTGATTTCAGCAGCTATTAATTTCAAGAGATTTTGCTCTTATTTTTAATAGGGAACTTTTCTAGGCAATATGATGTTAATTCTGGGTTTCAAATATGATCTGTGATATTAATAAATAAATTATTCTTACTTTTTAAAGATCTGTAATCAAAAATGTGTTTTAAATGATAATGGATACAGACTTGTCATTTATCTGCTAAAATAATTACAGGAATTTTTCTTTGTTTTATACTTAATATGAATGTTTTCCACTGATTTTTTTTTATTTACTCTTATAAGGTTTTAGTCAGAATTTATTTTTATTCTTTACTTGACAAACACTTGCCCTCCACCCCCCAAAAAGAGCATTTCCATATACAAAATAGAACAGAATGCTGATTTTATTGGGTACAGCCTGCTTTTAAAAAAATTTATAATTAATTTAGCATGTTGCTTTCAAAGCTATTTCTGTTTCCTTCTGAACTTTTCCCTGTTTTCTTCTGGGTAGTTTTAAAAAACACTTTATTGAAACTTCTTTCTTTTCTTTTCTTTTTTGTCAGAATTATTGATAGGTCCCTTCTTCCCCTGAATCTCTCCCTTCCCCACCCTGGAGGAAAAAAAAATACAAAATAAAAATACAAAAAAACAAACAATAAAGAAAAACAAATCCACATTTGGACAAATCCTTGTCCAAAGATATATGTTTCATATCATGAATCCAGCACTTCTCTGGAAGGAGATGGGTAGTATGTTCCATCATCAACCCTCTGGAGTCATGGTTGGTCATTGTACTGATTGAATTCTTAAGTCTTTCAAAGTTATTTGTGGTTACAATGTTGTTAATTGTATAAATAGGTTCTCTTGTTTGTGTTTACTTCACTGCATCAATTTTCTTCCCAGCTTTCTCTGCAACAGTCACTTTTGCCATCTTCCACTACATCTATATACCATAATTTGTTCAGTTATTCTTCAATTAACGAGCATCTCCTGTTTCCAGTTTTGTGTGTGTGTGTGTGTGTGTGTGTGTGTGTTGCTATAACAAAAAGAGCTGGTACAAATATTTTTGTATATGTGTTTTTTCCCCTTTTTTGATCTCTTTGAATAGGCTTTGTGTATCATTAAATCAGAATTTAGTAGCTCTTTGAACATACTTGCAAATGGCTACCAAAAAAGGCTGGACTAATAAGATTACTAATGTGTTAGTTTTCTCAAAGCCTTTCCAACAATTGTCATTTCCCATTTTTGTCATCTTTGACAATCTGATAAGTATAAGTATAACCTCAGAATTGTTTTAATGTGAATCTCTTTGATCATTAGTGTTTTTTTTTCCCCTTCTTATGGTTACTGATTACATGGATTTCTTTCTTTGGGAAAAAAAAAACACAGAATTTAAAAAATTTTAAATTAAAAATGGCTATCATTCTTATATATTTTAATCAATTCTACCTGGGATGTTGTTGTGGTTGAGTCATTTTCAGGCGTGCCTGATTTTTTGTGACCCTATTTGAGGTTTTCTTGGCAAAGATACTGAAGTGATTTGCCATTCCCTTCTCCATCTCATTTTATAGATGAGAAAATTGAAGCAATTGAAATTAAGTGACTTGAGGATTATACAACTAATAACTAACTGAGGCCAGATGTATCTTAATTTGGCCACTAGAAAGTATAATGGATAGAACAGTGAATTTGGATTCCAGAAGACCTGAGTTCATGTCCTTATTCTAAATGCTTCCCAATTCCATGAGGTACTTTACCTCTCAAACCTTTTAATTCCCTCATCTGTAAAAGGGGGATAATAATAGCACTTCTCTTATGGGATGCTGTGAGCATACAAAAAAATCCAATGTAAAATGCTTTGCAATCTTTAAAATTCTGTATAAGTTGTGGCTGTTGTTAAAATTTAAGATGAATTGTTGTGTAGTGCATACAAGACTGGCCTTGGCCACAGGAAGACCTGGGGACAAATCTTGCCTCTGACATGTCTTGTCACTATGTGTAAACCACTTAACTTTTCAGTGTCTTAGTGAAAATTATAAATTACTGACAAGTTGTATCAATGGAGAATGTTCTTACTCAAGAACTTTAATTCTAGATCTTAAGTTAACTTACAAAAACAAATCTAAAGCTTTTTTTTATGGAAAAAATATTTTCTCTTGGTAAAAGTACATTTAATATTAGGAAGCAAAAACATTATGTAAATCCATTTTATCTGTTTGTTTTGGTTTGAGATTGTCTTACCACCTGTTCCTTCCCATTCATTTTGTCCTACATTCCTCCCAGGGCTGTTTAGTATTGCCCTTCCTATAGCCTCTATCTTTATAGTCCATTGATATGGGAGAACAACCTTTGAATATCCATTTCCTGCTCCTGTCTTTCAGAACCTTTTCCTGTTTCAAACCGAGAACTATGTGAGGAAGAGAAGGAATTAATTCATTTTCCAGTTTGTGAAGGGACCTCTCAACCTGAACCTTCATGTTCAGCAGTCAGAATAACCACCAATAAAAACTACCGGAGCAGAGCCTCTCAGGAAAGTGCTTTAAAAAAGATGCATGAAGAAGAACATCATCAGCAAATGTCCATTTTGCAACTGCAGTTGATCCAGATGAATGAAGTGCATGTGGCCAAAATTCAGCAAATTGAAAGAGAATGTGAAATGGCAGAAGAGGAACACAGGATAAAAATGGAAGTTCTCAACAAAAAGAAGATGTATTGGGAAAGAAAACTGCAAACTTTTACCAAGGAGTGGCCTGTGTCATCATTTAACAGGCCTTTCCCCAATTCACCATAGAGGATGGGGAATAAAAACATATGTAAATTCACATTTAACTAAGGTGTTTGGAAGAAAGACTGTGTAATATAAATCTGTGAATCTATGACTTGTCAAAGTCGGAATGAGACCAGTTAAGTGTTTGAATCAAATGGAAAGTAGTAACTTTTCTGAGATTACATTCAGGTACACACACAACTTGCTCCCTTTCTGACTCCTTTATCTATAATCACCTCTACTAAGGACGAGGAAAAGGAAAAAAGTGATTTTAGTTTTTGAACATGGTAGCTATAAGTGTGATCATTCTGAACATGATGTCTTTAATTAAGATTCATACAAGAACTCTGTGGGTTTGTTTTTTGGTTGTTGTTTTTTAATCAAATACAAGGTATTTATAATGTGACCTTTATTATTATCATTTGGATTATTTTTTGCAAACATTCAAGAATTTGTACATGCCAATGAGGGTTGTTCAATAAAAAGGGATCCTCTTGGAGGGGCTAAATACTTGGTCCAATGATCCTACAATTGCTCTGAGCACATCTGAAACTCTTAAGGAATCAGCTACAGAATTGTCACATGGTCTTTTTTTTTTTTTTTAAATCCCTTCCATTTTCATCCATTGAAGGTGAATTTAATTTTTTTGTAATTGTCAAAAGTCATCTGAAAAATCAATCTAGTGCTTGGAAAAGAATAGTACAAAAACAAAATATGTAACAAGGATCTTGGTCAAGAGATGTAAATGACAGAACAAACTTGAGAATCTACAGAGTAATGAGGCAGATGGAAGGTCCTGAAATGGCAATGGGGACAAAGTAGGCCAGGTAGAGAGTGCAATGAGATGGAATGTGTGCTAGCTCTGGAATCAGAGCTGGGCATTTAATACCCCAGTTGGAATGTGATCCCAACTATAAAATAAAGTTGTATTAGATGACCTTAGATCCTTTTTGGTATAAGTCTAGGAAATGAAATCCGAGTTCTTCTGATCATATGGGTCAGGGATATGAAAGAACAACTAACACAATGTAAAGAGACCAAGTGTCTTCCAGAGAGAGCCAGGATTTTGTCAGCATAATAAGATGGATAGTGTATGATGCAAATTTTGAATAATGGGGAGTTTTTTGAGAGAGACAGTTGAGGGAGGAATGAAAAGAGAGAGAAAGAGAAAGAGATGACTATAAAGTCATGAGAATATATCTTATAATGTTGAGAGAAAGAGAAAGAAAAAGTCTTGATAGAGAGTGAGTGAGTTTTGGTAGAGAAAAAGAGAGAGTTGGGACAGAGAGGACTATAAAGTCATAAGAAGATATGACTATAAAATTCAGAGGGAGAGAGAGAGAGGGAGAGAGAGAAGAGAAGGGAGGAAGGGAGGGAGAAAGAGGGAGGGAGGGAGAGAAAGGAAAGGAAAGAGAGGGAGGAAGGGAGAAAGGGAAAGAGAGAGAGGAAGGGAAGGAGAGAGAGAGGGAGGAAGGGAGGGAGAGAGAAAGAAAGAGAGAGAGGACTATAAAGTTATGTGACTGGTTGTCTTGGAAAGCTATTCCCAAAGAGAAGATTGAATTCCAAACTGTTCTGAGCAGTGCTAGCTCACATCTTTGAATAAAGTGTATGACCTCAAGGGTGACTGAAGAAGGAAGCATTCATTTGGATGTGAATTTTAGCATGTTTGTTTAATTTTCTATTATAATCATACCTTGTATATTTTAAGAAGGTAATGCCCTCTTGGCAGTGTTCCCAAGGGCTCCCACCTTTTCTCTGAATTTTCTACCTTACTTCTATAAAATTAAATTATTGATTTCCTTTAATTTGGGCTGCTAGTTACTGCTAAGGAGAAGCCTATTCACCAGCCATTCCAAAAGTGCTAGTTTATAGGAATGTGATAAAATTATGCATTTAGACAGTCGTGAGCAGATTGGTTGCTTTTCCATTACCAACCTATCTCACCAATATGGACTGATTGAACAGAAACTTTGAGAAGTGCTTCCTGAGCATAAAATGACAATTTGGAGAAGCAAAAGCTAAGATAAGCAGGTAATAAACACTGTAAGAGACAGCAAAAATTCAGTCATTGGAAAGCCAACCAAAAGATTTGAGTTTCTGTTCTCCTTACTTACTAGTCGTATTCCACTTCACACTCAAGCCTCAATTTCCTCATCTATAGAATGAGGGGGTTGGACTTGACCGCTTAACGTTACTCCTAGCTCCAAAACTATAACCCCTCTGAACCTCAGTTTCCCCATCTGTAAAATGGGGGTAATAATGGTTGTACTATCTACCTCTCTGGGTGGTTGTGAGGAAGAGTGCTTTGTAAACTGTGAAGCACTATGTAAATGTGAGCTATTATTATTATAAATTCTTAGTTCTTTAACTACCTTTAGTTAAGTTTCCCCAGGCAAAATTTCCAAGATCATGGGATGAGATAAGGAATAATGAATGGCAGAATAATGAGTAGAATTCAATCTATTTGAGAAGAGTGCTGTACTTGGGGTTAGAAAACCTGGCTTTGAGTCTCCCTCAGACACTCACTGCCTGTGAGATATCTATATCACCTACCTCACAGGGTTGTTGTGGGGAAAGAACTGGCGAACCTTAAAAAATATAAATGTAAATTATCATACTTAGCTTCTGGAGGACAAAGACCTATTTTTTTTTTTTTTTTTTTTTTTAGACCATCAGCACCAAAAATATCCTAAAACAATGCATCCATAGAAGCATTGCATGCATCAGGCAAAGAGACTATTTTTAAACACCTGAGGTACCTGACATCTTCTGGGCTTTGAATGCATCGTTTGTTTCCTTTTTAAAATGATTTAATGTTTCCTCCCCAATTACATGCAATAATCTTTGCTGTTCATTTTTTTTTTTTAATTGTGAGTTCCAAATTCTTTCCCTCCCTCTCCTATCTCCCCCTCATTGAGAAGTCAAGAGATTTGATTGTGGTCGGTTGTATATGTGCTATAGGTTATACACATGCAGCCCATCACTCGTTTTCTAACAGCCTTTTCCTTGGGTTCCTGCCTTCTATCTAAACAGCATATCTCTAAGTCCTCTCCAATTCCCTATGGACTCTCTCAAGACCTAGATTGATTAAAGAGGGCACCATATGGCAGAAATCACACTGGAATTCAGAAGACATGATTCCAGACCCAGTTTTTATCACTGGGTATTATATAACTTTGGACAGACCCCTTCTCCTTTGTGAGTCTCAGTTTTTTCATCTCTAGAAGGAAGAGATTAAACTAAATAATAGCTGGGTGGTATAATGGATCAAGTCAAAAAGATCTGAGTTCAAATCCTGCCTCTAGCTGTTTGGCATTAGGTATGTCACTTCCCTCTCAATTCCTCAATTTTCTCATCTAAAATTAACAAGATTGGACTTCTCTAAGGCCCCTTCTTTTGATAACATTCTGTGCTCTCAGTTAGGGGATTACAGTTTCAGAACTGGAAGGGAGCATCTAATCCAATTCCAGTATTTTATAGATGCAGAAAAAAGGTTCGGAGAGATTATGTACTCTGCTGAAGGTCAGCTTTTATTGTTCAGTCATTTCAGCTGTGTCCAATCCTTTGTGACCCCATTTCGGGTTTTCTTGGCAAAGATACTGGAGTGGTCTGCCATCTCCATCTCATTTTACAGATGAGGAAACTGAGGCAAACAGGATTAAGTGATTTATCCAGGATCACATAGCTAGTATCTAAGGCTGGATTCAAACTCAGTTCTACTTGATTCCAGATCCAGCACTCTTATCCACTGCACCATCTAGCTGCCTTAAGTCATGTAAGTATTAAATTGTAGAAGTGGGATTTTAACCAAAGTCCTATGATTTCAAAGCCATTGCTTATTTTCACAGTGTACCACATGTTCCCCCATCATTTCCTACAGCACAAGTAATCAAAATGAAAGCAATATAGATTTCTTTTTCTTTTGTTTTTTGATCACTATTCCATTCACTAGATGAGTTTTCTCAGCTTCTGTTTTCAGGACAATCTGGTATTTGTGTATGCTTATTTGTGTGCACAGAAATCTAATATTGATGTTGGAATTAGATAGCATAAATCCAAGCAACTTGACAGGTGAGGGAAGAAGGAATGATAAGGAGATATATTCGTGTGAAGTGAATGGGTGGGTGAGACCAGATGATGGAGCACCTTGACTGCCTGAAGAATTTGGGAGTCTTTGAGGCAGGAGAATCTTTTTTGAGCTGGGACTTGCCATGAGCAACATAGTGCTTTAGAAAGATTCATCTTGCAGCCACTTGTGAAATGTATTGAGAGAGGGAAGGACTAATGGCAGAGAGACCAGCTATTAGGCTTTTGCAACAATCCAAGGAGTAGATAATTAGGATTTACTGGGGCAGTGGCAATGGAAGGAAAGGAGCAAGCAATAATATAGGAAAGAAATTGCAGAGAAGAAGGGACCAGATTTGGAGATGGGAGATGAAGGAGCAAGAGGGAAGAAACACAGATTATTCTGTAGTTTTAGATCTGGGTGAATCAGTTTGGGGGGGGGGGAACAATGCAGGAGATTCAGGTGTTCACTCTTGGGCCCCAGCCCTTCCAGATACCTTACATTGCTGCTGCCTCTCCATCTCCACTCTACTACCTCAGCTGTGGTCCTCTCTCTACCTATCTCACCACCACCCCCCTTTCTGCTACTCCTGATGCTTACATCTTTAGGTCACCTTCAAATTCTTCACCTCCCATCACCTCAAACAGCAACATCACCACTACTAACTAAGAGCTGGGAAACTATCTCCTGCCATTCTGTGTCCTAGCAGCTGAGTTTCCATAAATTATGTTAATATTTTAAAAACATCTTTCTATAAAGAAGCTTTGTTCCTAGGGAATTTAATGAAATGAATGTATAACACTTTACTTTCTCTGTTACTTAGAGAGCCTACAAAAGTGAATGTTCCCTTGATTAGTGTTATAATAAAAATAAGGTGTATTTTGAAAGCAATGTTTTAGGGAAAGGCAAATGAATTTTTTTATACAAAACATTTCCACACTAGGCACATTTTTAAAATTTTCATTTTCCCCAGTTACATGTAAAAACAACTTTTTTTGGCTACATATGTACATTCATTTTCTTTTTTTTTTTAATTTTTTTATTAAAAGCTTTTTATTTACAAAACATATGAGTGATTTTTCTACATTGACCTTTACAAAAAACTTTTTTTTTCCAAGCTTTTCCCCTCCTTCCCCCCACCCCTAGATGACAGGTAATCTAATACATGCTAAATATGATAAATTATATGACAAATCCAATATATCTATACATATCTATACAGTTCTTACTGCACAAGAAACATCAGATCTAGAAAGAGAAGAAAAAAACAACCTAAGAAGGAAAACAAAATGCAGGGAAATATTCACAGAAAGCGTAAAAATGCTGTGTTGTGGTTCACACTCAGTTCCCACAGGCCTCTCTCTGGATGTATATAACTATCTTCATCGCTGAACAACAGGAACTGGTTTGAATCACATCATTGTTGAAGAGAGCCATGTCCATCAGAATTGATCATCTTATAGTCTTGTTGCTGTGTATAATGTTCTCCTGGTTCTGCTGATTTCACTCAGCATCAGTTCATGCAAGTCTCTCCA
>JAJPUD010012052.1:0-45325 GCA_023553655.1 Myrmecobius fasciatus
TGATTTGCTCAAGATCTCATAAGTAGTAAGTGGAAGAGTCAGGGATATGGACCCAGGTCCTTGTAGTCCAAATCAAACGCTCTCCAAGGGAAGTTGTGAGGATCAAATCAGATATTGGATGTGAAAATCATTTTGATACTTGAAAGGGAACAGTTGTTATTAATATGGAGCTTTTGTGAAGATCAAATGAGATAACAGATGTGAACATGCTTTGTAAGGCTAAAGCCCCATAGGAATGTTGGCCCCTCCTGTATCTCAGACTTCCCAATACGGGAATTTAAAGGATGCCAGCATTGAAAGCTCTCGAAAACCTGATTCCTTTCTTCCATTCTGATATTTAAATTTTTTTTTTACTTTATTGTCTGCCCTGTACTCTATAATCCAGCTCCATGGCCATCTTGCTCTTGCACATGATTTATTTCCTGTCTCCATGTCTATGTATTGGCTATACCCATTCCATGTCTATTTTTGTGCCCTCTTACCTGTGACTCCTGGTTTCTCTGACTCCCTTTCAAGACTCAATTTGAACTCCACCTTCCTCAGAGAAGGTGTATTCCATATACTCATTTAGATCTTAGATCCATATCTAGTTATTGACATATTATCTCTCCCATTAGAATGCAGGACTGATTTTTTGTACCTCCTTAGTTCCTGGCACATCATAGATACTTAATAAATGTTTATTGACTAACTTACTCCCTTAAACATTTTCAGCTACCAACCTGGAACATTAGGACCAGTGATTGTCTGCAAACCTAGTTTCAGGTGCATTTTTTCTGACATAAGGGAATATCAGCATGCCCTTCCCAAGGCAGCACAGGCTTTATCCTTTCCAGGATGTCAGAAACTGAAGATGCCATGGTAGTGTGGTATGTACAGTAGATGGAGGCCTCAGGGGCATTCTCTCTGAGTTCAGATCCCACAAATTTACAAGCTATATGATCATGGACAAGATGTTTAAGCTCTCTGAGACTCAGTTTCCTTATCCTCTAAAATAAGAATAACAATTGACCTGCACTACCTACCTCACAGAGTTATTGTAAAGTTCAAATACTCTGAAAACCTTGAAATATATAGAAACTAGTTATTCATTTTGTTGTTATTATGGACTACTTCCTTGCTTCAAAATACATTTTTTCTAAACCCTTTCATAGAATTTTGGAACCTCAGGGATTGAAGAGACCACAAAGGGGTTCTGGTGATGGCTATGTGGAATTGTAATCCCTGCTACAATATTTGTCAACCTGCCTCCATTAGGAAGGCAGTCCATTACATTTCTGGACTTTTCTAGACAGCTCTAATTATTAGGCAGCTCTTTATTATAAACCACTGAAAACTGCTTCCCTGTAATTTCCACCCATTGTTGTCAGTTCTATCCTCTGGGACCAAGCAGAACACACCTAATCCTTCTTCCCCATGATGGCCCTTTAAATACTGGAAAGACAGTGATTAGGTTCTTTTGATTCTTCTCTTCTTTGGGCTAAACATCTCTGGTTCTTTCAATTAATCTTCATATGTCTAGACTCAAGACCCTTCACTCTCTTGGTTGATCTCTACCCCCATTCTAGTTTACCAAAGTCTTTTCTAAAATGTAGCCTCTGAACTGACCACAGCAGCCTAGGTAGGGTCTTCCCTTTTCCCATCACTCCTTGGGCTGGCACTCATTTTCCTGCCTCACTCATGCAACGCTCTGTCTGGTACTTGTTTGCTGGAACTAGGCTGGGATAAGGAAGGGGAGAGAGGGCAAGGTTAGCTTTAGGTCCCACAAAAGAAATCCTTAACTTTGCTCCCAAGCCTTGGCTGGCAGAGTCAGGATAGCTGTAGCCTTGGCTGTTGCTGCTGCTGCTGCTACTTCGGGCTTGTCTATTGCTGGCCAAGGACCATCTGTTCCCAGCTCTGAGTTCCAGCCTGTTCAGTTTTCAAGGACACTGGCCTAGATCAAGGATGGGCTGGGGGAGATGGGGGTCACCTTCGTGCTTACTCTCTTTGTTTCTTTATGAGTAAAGTTGAATGCCGTTTCCTGGAGCTCCATGTGCTGCTGTTTAGGTAAGTTTAAATGAGCTGTGATTAAGCTAATTTGGAGGTAATTAACTCAGGGAAGGAATCCTTTACTTCTTTAAATGCTGAGTGACTGACTGTTCACTGGGAGAGAGCTGGTGGAGGAGCCGCCTGGCTTTGTGGAGCACTGCTTAATTAAAACAGAAGAAACTCAACAACAGAGGGAGAGTTTACAGTCATTAATGAAAAATGAATATTCTTTATCTAATTACACGGCATAATTAATTGGGCCCTACAACCAGCCAGGGGAAGTGTGGAGAGAAGCACCACAGGAAAGCTTAGTGGGGATGTGGGCATGAAGACTTACAGCTGGCAGGGACCTTACAATTCACCCTATTCCCACTTTGGTCTTATAGATAAGGAAATCAAGACCCAGATAGATTAAGTGATCTCTTCAAATTCACACAGATAAGGTGGCAGAGCCAGGATTTGAACATTTGGCTTCAAATGTTCTATTTTTTTCCCCACTGCACTAATGGGGTCAGAATAATTTTGGTCTATGTGGCACAGTGGATAGAGTGCTAGGTCTGGAGTCAGGAAAACCTGAGTTCAAATCTACCCTCAGATACTCACTAGCTGTATGACACTGGGCCACTTACATGATCCTGGGCAAGTCACTCTGCTTGCCTTGGTTTCCTTATCTGTTAAATGGAACTAATAGGAGCACCTACTTCCCAGAAGTGTGGTGAGGATCAAATGAGACAATATTCATAAAGCTCTTAGCATAGTGCCTGGAATAGAATGGATACCTAATAAATGCTTGTTCCATTTTTTCCTTCCTATACTGATAAAATCAGAGATCCAGTCTTCATACCCACTTATAAGGGTGAGATTCATGGATAGTGATGAAGGGGTATTGTCCTCCTTCCACCAAAAGATCCCCGTGCTTTACTCAAGGAAATCAGATTCATGTCTAGGGAGTCAGACCACAAAGTAAGGAGGGTGGACTCGTTATACCTCCAGAATAGAACTCTGGAGAATTTTTTTTTTTTGGTGAGGCAGTTGGGATTAAGTGACTTGCCCAGAATCACACAGCTGGTAAATGTTAGGTGTCTGAGGTCACATTTGAACTCAGGTCCTCCTGACTTCAGGGCCGGGGCTCTATCTGCTGCACCATCTAGCTGCCCTTAGAGGAAAAAGTTTATAAACAAAAGTTAGATTTGACTCGTCTACTCTGTCCCTACAAAAGATTAACAGGGTCCTATTAAGAAAGGTACTCAGGGTACAAAGTCTATGCTGCATAGGATGGTTATTTATTCCTCTACCACAAAAGAAATGCTTAAAACACAAAAGACTAATAAGCATACATTGACAAATACTTAAAGCCTATAACTCCTCTACTATACTCAGAATGGAAAGATTCCTGGGTGATTTGTGGTCTATTGAGCAGGCATTTCAGCTTTACCCAGATCTACACTTTGATAGCAACTCATTCAATGGCCATATTTCCTGGCTAACCTTTCTTTGGTCGGAAGCTCCATTAGTCCTTTCTTATAACATCCTCCTGATGTGGGTCATACCATATCAACTCTGAGAAGTTGTTGCAAAGATTACTACTTGCTGGTAACTACTAGTCACACCCAGGACCTCAAATTCATGAGGCTGTACCAGTGGAGAGGCTGCCTGAGTCCCAATTGCCTCACTCTAATGAGAGAAGGTAGGAGAGGTAGAAAAAGAGAGATACATGATAGAGACAGACAGACATAGAGAAGAGGGAGAGAAGGAACAAGCATTTATTTAGCTCTTGTTGTGTGCCATACACTATTCTAAGCACTTTACAAATATCTCATTTGATCTTCACAACTCTGGAAGGCAGTTGCTATCATTATTAGACTCATTTTACAACTGAGAAAACTAAGACAGACTTGCCTCAGTTAAGTGACTTGTCCAGGATCATATAGCTTACAAGTGTCTGAGATTACATTTGAACTAAGATTTCCTTGACATCAGACTCAGTTAGTTCTATATTCACTTTGCTACTTAGCTATCTGGGAACCTAGAATGAGGTGGAGGGCAGAAAAGAAGTAGAGTTCTGTCTACCTATGGGCATCTGGGTGGTGCAATACATAGAACACCAACCCTGGAGTCTGGAGGACCTGAGTTCAAATGTGGCCTCAGACACTTACTAGTTGTGTGAATAAGCAAGTTATTTAATCCTACTTGTTTTAAAACATGAAGGCTTTTTTTCTGCTTAGTTTTGAATCATCTTTAACATTCCCTATTGATGAGGACCAAGGGATTACAAGGACCTTCTGGCTAGACATATTCTTTGATAATAATAAGAACAGTAGCTAACATTTATATAGTGCTTACTGTGTACTAGGGACCATGCTAAGCACTTTACAATGATCTCATAATAATCTTGGGAGTTAGATGCTATTATTATTCCCTATTTTATACATAAGGAAAACAGAAATTAAGTGACTTGTCCAGAGTCACATAGTTAGTATATCCAAGGTTGGATTTGAATTCAGGGTTTCCTGACTTTAGATCTCATACTCTACTGGTTGTGTAACCTTTGTCCTTTAGCACAGAGCATGTGTGTCACCAGCAGTGGCTCCAGTCCTGTGTCTCACTAGAAAGCCTTAGGGTTCAGATTCAGCTTTTCACATAGAATGGATCATGAAAGACTTGGTCTAGCAGATCCAGGGCTCTTCCCTGATTACTCCCATTACTTATGCATTTAGTGTCTCCTCTGAGGACGTGTAAGTTCTTTTGAGACAGTTTTATTTTTGTCTCTGTATCTCAATATCTATAGTACAAGATCTTGTATTTGGCAGCTGCTTAATAAAAGTTTGTTGATTGGTTGATTGATATAGTCTATAGATCTGGTCAACATGGCTCAACTCTGGCAGTATCTTTGGGCCTCATTTAATCTTTAACTCATTTATTGCCATTCCATTGGTTGGTTCTTTTACAACAATGATTTAGGATATGTCAGTATTCATAGCTGCTTTTAGTAAGTTTCTTTCTTCTCTCCTATCCTCAGGACAGAACTGGGAAGAGTATGAATTGTGGCCATATAGCATCTCAACAGCTGTCTACTTCCAGCCTTCTCTGATACCATCATGACCTAGGAATGGAGATGGGCTGTCTATGTCAGAGCTTCAGGGCCAAAGTATGAGTCTCAATTTTTGTGCTGAGGCTGCCTCTAGAAAGTTGGGAGGACAACAAGACCATTTGAAGCCCAACTTCCAAGTACAACAAATAGTTTTGTTACTGGCAGGGAGTGTAATGAAGGCACCAACTATTACAATTAAGGTAATTACATAGAATAAGATTCTGCAATCATAAAAGAAACAAAATAGATCATGATCAGAGAAGGGTGAACAAGATGGTGAGAAGAACTAAATATCCCATCATGTGAGGATCAATTGAAAGAACAAGGAATAGTTAGCCTGCAAAAGAGAAGATAGGGGATGGAATGGGGGGGCATAAGAAGGTGAAGGGGTGGGGAGGTGGGGTTGGGTTGGGAGGGGAACAGGGAGAATGTTTCAGATGTTTAAAGGGCTGCCACCTTTTAGAGGGATTTGAAGTGGTCTGCTCGGCCTCAGAAGGCAGAACTAATAGTAAAGGGCTGGGAGTGGGGGTGGGATGGAGAGGAAGTTTAAGAGGCAGATCTTGCTCCTTTGTAAGGAGGGGAGCTGTCCAACAACAATTGTTGCTGACATTTATGTAGTATTTTAAAATTCACCACTTAAGTCTAGGATTGTATGTAATAAACTTCTATCCTGGCTCCTCTCTGTCCCAAGACTCTTCTTACCCTTGAGATGTCTTCATATCTGCAAGCTTCTTCCTTCAATTGGTGAATTTCTGCCTACTTATACCATTTAAAGAAGTGCCCCAGTGATCCATACTCACTTCTTTTTCCCAGACCTGCTCCCAACTTTCCAAGAGTTTTCCACCTTATCCTCTTCCCTCTCCTACCTCTATCTGCTTTCCAACTTTATTTTCTGTTTTTTCACCCTCCATTAGGCCAAAAGTTTCTTGAGGGTATGAATAATCTTTTTGCTCATATTTTCAATAATTATTGGCACATAATAAATGATAAAGATTTATCTATCTATTTACCTATCTATCTATCTATCTATCTATCTATCTATCTATCTATCTATCTATCTACCTGTCTATCTACCTGTCTACCTATCTTCCTATCTACCTAATGCACTGTGGAAGGGGAAGAAGGAATGACCATAATAACAATTACTGATAATTTCTATATCCCTTAAAATTTGTAAAGCATTTTATATGCATTACCTGATTTGTTCCTTTAACACCCTGATAAGGGAAGATAGATATTCACTCCATTTTAGAGATGTGGAAATCAAAACACAGACATTGGTGTATAGTCAGTGCTTAATAATAGTCGGTTGATTGGTTGGTTAAGATCATGTGGCTATTGTGTCAAGGGCAAGATTTAAACTCAGGTTTTTCTGATTTCAGGAATGGCACTTGATTCACTCTGCCATATGCCTTTCCACAATGGAGTAGACTGCCTTGTACATGGTGAGTTCACTATCACAGAAATTATACAAATGGGAGTTGGGTGATTACTTGCCTGGTATGTGGTAGAGCATATATTAGGCTTAGATATGAATTGTGTTCTCATCGTCAAGTTGACCATAAAGTGACTATCCAAAAGAATACTAGAACTGGTGAGGAATTGGGCTCAGATTCCATCTCTGATGTTTACTACCCATGTGACTTCAAAGGAGACATTTTAGCTCCATGGATCTCAGTTGCTTTCCATGTAAAGTGAAGGTGTTTGACTAGATGGTCTCTCAAGTGTCTTTCATCCCAGGATTTATAAGTCTATAAACCATCTATTAAAGTTTCAATCCATATTGATAGAGGCAGTGTAGATTAGAATGCTGTGATTCAGACCTAAGTCAGCTGAATTCCGAGTTATCTCCCTTCTTTCTCACCATCTCCACTCCATCCTCCACATTGGCTATTATGAGGAATTATGATACAGATCAGATGAGAGACAGTTTGAATAAGATTTTCCCCTGATAGATTTGCTTGAAACTCAACTGTGGGCCTTTTGGACAAGGAATATATAAAGACTACTATATATATTATTTCATTTTTTAAAAATAGATTTTTGTTGATATCTTATGTTTTTACATTGCCTTTTTTTAACCTGTATCCCTCCCTTTTCACTGAGAGCCTGAGCTTATAAAATCTTATAAGAAATGATTTTTTAAAAGAGAAAAATAGGAGAAAAAAATCTCAGCAGAACTGATCAATACATTTAAAAATTTGACAATGTCTTCTGCCTCCTCAAAGGAGTTGGAGACATCTTCTACCTTTTCTTTGAAGCCAAACTTTTTTTTTGGTAACTTTGCTAAATTCATTTTCATTTGTTTTGTGGGTATTTTTTCTATTTATGTTGTAGTTGTAGTAGAATTTGTTTCTTCATTTTGTTTGCTTTCATTTGCATCAGTTCATTTAAATCTTACTGTTATTTAATTTTTTTTGAGAGGCAATTGGGATTAAGTGACTTACCCAGGGTCACCCAGCTAGTAAGTATTAAGTGTCTGAGATCATATTTGAACTCAAGTCCTCCTGACTAGCTCTGGTGCTTTATCCACTGTGCCATCCAGCTGTCCTGATGGAAACTCTTTCTATACTTCTCTTTATTCATTAGAATCATTGTTTCTTCCAGCATAATATCTCATTATATTCATGTACTACCATTTATATAGCTATTCCTTAGTTGATGAAAATATATATTTTTCCCAGCTTTTTTGCTACTACAAAAGTGCTGCTATAAATATTGTGGTATGTATTAAGTGCTCTATGTATTATTTCAAGATCCCATGGAATCTCCTTGTGAGCTATTTTTACCTGGGGGGTCACTGAATATATTTTGAGTGGAGTAATTGTTTATCTGAATTCTCAGGTGCCACATGACTCATTGTAATAGAAGAGAAAACCAACCCTGAGGAGATGATAAGTCTCTTGGAGTATGGGTTAGGCTAGACAACATGTGCATTTCCTTCCAATCTTGAAATTCACTAAGTCTGTGAATTCATAGGTCCCTGGTTTCTGGAAAAAGTACTTTGTAAATCACGACACTATAGGAATGTGAAGTTTTCATAATTGAATTAGTTTTAGGTATCACCCATTTAGAAAGGACACTTGAAAAACTGAAGGGAATCCAGAAGAGGTCAATTAAGATGGTGAATGGTGAGGGGTCATCCATGACAATTAAAGATTGGGCATTCGAAGGAACTGGGTGGCTTGGGACAAGGGAGAGGGGTATGGGTCTCGTAGTTGTCTTCAGATGTTTGAAAAAAACAATTAGAGCTGTTCTGTTTGGCTACCAAAAGAAGAACTGGGAAAATTATGAAGAGTCAAGTTTAGGCTTGGTGAGAGGAAAAAGTTTCTAATATTAAGAGCTGTTTAAAGTGGAATGGGTGTTCTGGGGCTTAGAGAGTTCCCCTTCCTTGGGAGGTCTTTAGGTAAAGTCTGGATGATCATTTATTAGGTAAGTTATAATGAATATCCTTTTTGGGGGGTTATAGGTTGGACTAAATGGCCACCAAAGTTTTCTCTAACTCTAAAATTATGTGATTGTGATTATGACTCACCTGTTCATTTTTAAAAGATGGAGAAAGTGAAGACCAGAAAGGAGAATTCTAAGAACATTAGGGTTGAGAGAAGCTATTGGGATCATCTTATTTAGTCTCTTCGTTTTATAAAGTGCTAGTCCACCAAGATCTAGTTTTTCTTTATTCTGGTTAATCTGTCATCCTCTTTCTCCTTCCTGTATCCTTTCTCCACAATTCAGCAAATAATCAATTCAGGATCCTTTTTCCTGACTCTGAAATGTCTGGGTTTTCTTCCAGTTTCTTGGTCAAAGACCTCATTGCTTAAGCTTAGGAAGCTTGTTTTCTTTCTAGTCCTGATTGTATTTTTCTAAAATGCTTTCTTCTCTCCCTTTCCTTTCCTCTTTTTTCTTTCCCTTTTTTCTTCCCTTTTTAATCCTGCTCTTTCTCATATTCCTCTTCCTCATTTTCTTCTCCATTCTTGTCTGTCCTATCTGCTTACTTACATGAGTTAATATTTCTGTTTCCCTCAGCTCTGTCTTGCTCTTATCTTCTGGGAAAGATAGAAAAATTACTCTGGACATTCATAATAAGTTGTTACAGTATGGGGAGGTGGGTTCAATTCAGTATAAAGAATTCTTCTTGGGGAGACTTGGATTCTAGTCTGGTGCTGCCACTGATTCCCTATTTCCTTTTTCCTAATGCAATATGGGTGGGGGAGATGCTAAAAGGGATGATTTATGGTGGTTCAAACTTCCTGCTAAGTTTCCTTTTTAAGTTTATAGATATGGTTTTAACTTAATCTTTAAAGTGCTTTGACATTGGTAGGGCTGGCTGGAAATGGAAACAGCCTGGGGAGAGAAGGCAAAAGATGAATGGAGAATGGGGGTGGGGAATAAAGTGTGTGTGTGTGTGTGTGTGTGTGTGTGTGTGTGTGTGTGTGTGTGTGTGTGTAAGATAATTTTGGGAATGGCTGAGAGTCTGGGATAAAGGAGGTTTGGGAGAAATCCACAGCAAGCCAGGCCACCTGAGTGATTGGTGACCTTTGGAAGCTAGTTTGGAAACTTTCCAGAGCTTGTTTCTACACTTTGCCATCTTGGCTTAATTTTCACTGTAGGTAGCTATATGAGAATTTCAAAACTGTTCAGCAGTCTGAAGCCTAACCATATTAAAGATGACAGTCTCCATTTGTATAGTACATTGGGGTTTACAAAGCTCTAGCTAATAATAACTCTGTGAAGCAAAGAGGGCAGATATTATCAGCCCCTGTAGACAGAGAACTAAAGCTCAGAGACCAGAGGAGACTTGCTTAAAGTCACACAGCAAGTAAATCATAGAATCCCTGGGCTGGAAACAACCATCTCAACCATCTTGATAAAGAAAGTGAAACTCAGAGAAGAGGAATAAAAATTTAAATCACATAGCAAGTGATGGCTAAGACCCAGGTTTCCCAATTCCTAGTCTTGTACATTTTCAACCATAAGGGGACAATGAAAAATATATTGCTTCTCTCCGCCACTCAAGATTTGCTTGGCACAGAGGACAATGGTAAGAGGGCAATATTTTAAAAATCCATTTTCCATTTTCTGGAAGAACATTTTCTTTGCTAAGAGAGTTTGCCTTGGGTCTTGCTGCCCCCTTCTCTTAGTCTGCTTTATTTAGGCTCACCCTGCTCTTTCTACTTTCATACCCCAATTATTACAAAGAATAATTTTTTTCCTTTGAACATCATCTATAATACAAAGGAGTTGGATTTACTGAAAGGAGGAACTTTCCAGGGGGAGGTGTAAGAGCAAAGTACTGGGATCACCTACTTCTGGATAAGTGATAGCATCTCACTCTTAGAGGAGTCTTAACAAAGAGAGTGCCCCCATAACTTGGATGGTGGTCTTAATGTTGCTTGGATATGGAAGGAAAGTCAGAATGACCTTGATAGTTCCCTGCTAATGCCCCGACTCTCCCTTATTTCATGATTCTGTGATATTTTGTGAACAGTTAACTGTCTCCTCACTAGTAGTTGGTAGAAGAAGACTGGGAACTGTGGCTGGAATTCAAGTCCACAGTCTTGACATTCATTAGCTATGTGACCGTGAGGAAAAATCATGCACCCTTATTGAGTCTCAGTTTTATCTTTCATAAAATGGGGAAAACAGTACCTGTACCTATCAGGTTTTAGATGAAAGGGACTGTGATGTTATGGGAAGAGTTACAGATAATATTAGAAGAGAATTGTATTTGATTCCTACCTTTTATACTCACTTATTGTGACACATTGAGTAAGTCCTTTTTTAGCCCCACTTTATTAAACTGTACAATAGGGATAATAATGCCTCTCTTGCCTGCCTTTTAGGATTATTATATGGCTCTAATGACATAATGTTTTCAATGGGTCATGTAAACCTTGGAGCTAGACGGTATAAATGGACTTTTAAACCTACCTCAAACATTAGCTGTGTGATTTTGGACAAGTCATTTTACCTGTTTCTCCACCTAAAAAATGGAAATAATAATAGCACCTACTGCCCAGGATTGCTATGAGCTCAAAATAAGATAATATTTGTAAAGTGCTATGTAAATACTAGTTATTATCATCATCATGTAAATGCCAGGTGTTATTAATATTCCAAGAAGGGTTAGGATTAGGGTTTGCTATTACTGCTAGACTTTGGCTAGAACCTGGGTTCTAGTCTCAACTCTGGTGCTCGCTAGCTACCTTACCTTGGACAGGTCTTCCCCTTGATGGGGAAGTTTACTCACTTGTAAAATAAACTAACTGATCTCTCAGGCTCCATCCAGTTCTAATACTAGGTTTCTATGATGAAACGACCCCAGGTTTTCATCCAGCTCTGATAATCTCTGACATAGAGCAGGTCTGTTGTTGGAAGGTGGTAGTGATGGTAAGGGGGAGAACAAGCTCACCAAGCTGTCATTCAGAAAAAAACAAACATCAAAAGAAATTGGTGTTCCAAATGAAGAGGGTCAGCTTTCTGAGCCCAAGATTTGAGGTTCTATCTGCATTGGGCAGGACTTACATTATATTAAATGACTTGAAATGGAATAATCCATATTCTTTCCAAGGTTACAGTGAATAAGAAGAATGCTTCCTTTTGTTTGTAAGGGACATGATTAAATTGCTTCTTCCTGATTAGTGAGTTAAATTAGGTCTTTCTGATTGTGGATTTAAACCATAATGCCAATCTTGATGAAACATGAAATATACCAACTGTCAGAGCTGGAGAGTCCGCGAGAACATAAACTGTCAGATTAGAAAGGCCTTCAGAATGCAGGACATAGAATGCCAGAGCTGGGAGGGATCTTAGAACCCAGAATGTCAGAGCTGGGCGGGCCTTAGAACACAGGATGTCAGAGCTGGGACATAGCTTTAGAGTACAGAACAAAGCTTATCAGAGTGGGAGGGATTGTGGGACTTAGAACTCAGAATTTCATTGCTGAAAGAGACTTTAGAGATAATTGAATTCAAACTTCTTCTTAGATAAAGAAACTGAGAAATTTTTTTTCCTCAAGGTCATATAGGTTTTCTAACTCCCTTTGCCTTGAGGTCTTTGCATTACCAGTGATAAAGGAGCTACTTATACATAACTAATTATGTATATCTCTATAATTATTTGTATTACTATAATATTTTAATATAATTATTATAGAATCATAAAACTTATAAGGATTATGGTGCTGGCAGGGAATCATCTATCATATCCAATAGCCAAGTGGTCTTCTAGCCATTACTGAAAATGACTGGTGATTGCCTTATAGCAAAGGAAGATCAATTTGATAGAAAGAGTAAGTCCTGGATTCAAATTCTGACACCCATACTAACCTGCTGCATGATATTGGGCAAATCATTTCCCTGCTTTATACCTAAATTTTCCCAATTTTAAATTAATGTAATGGGACCCAGACCATCTCTTCTAGTTCTGAAATTTGGAGTCCTGTCTTTCCCAAACATATTCTATATTTGAACCCCAACATTCTGGAATTTTTTGAGAAGATTGTATTCTTTTTAGACCTGTCCAGTCTAAGCTCCATCTTTAGCTCTAAGTTTCCATGGTTCCAGAAGAAAGAAGGCTGTGAGATCCCCATAGAAACTTACTCATACCCTGCTTCTGTTTGGTAACCTCCTTCCCTTAGCCCCCACAATATGCCTTCAGGGAATTACTTGTACTTTTCAATGTGCCCCTACTGTGAAGTTGCCCATGGCTATGCCCTTTCTGCTGGTGATGATCTCTAAAAGCTGTCGGTCTTGGCTCTAACCCTCTGTGATCGAAAGTAATCACTTCTCTGAGCTACACTGTCACGTTTTATTAAAATTCTTCATTGCCCAGAGCCTGGTTTCTCTTAGGTCCAATTTCCCTTTAATGTCCTTTCCTATCTTTGCCTGCCCATGCTGTGGCTTAGTCCTTTAAGCTGGAGAAAGGAGGAGAAAGAGGGAGACCATGAAATATATTTATTGCCGTGTTAGAAACATTGGGTTGAAGAATTGATCCCTACGGCTAAGTAATTTCCCTCTTTCGTGCAAAATATAAATAAGTCTGAGTGGCTTACACTGAGTGATGGGCCCCAACCACACTCTGAATTTCAAATGGGAAGTGCCCTTAAGAGAGCTCCTGGCTTCCTCTTTCTGATCCCATGGAATGAGGTGTTATAAATAGTGGGTGCTTTCCCTTTCAGAAGGGGTCGAAGCTCCCATGGGCTATTTCACTAAGTGCAGGAGACTTGGGAAGGTCTTGAAAAATTTTCCCCAGCTCAGCTCCCTCTGTGGCAGGTGCTGCCCTGAACTGCTGACTTCAGAAACATAAATAGACACACTTAATTATTGTTATTATTTTGTTCTCTGGGGGTAGGAAGGCTGGAGTCTTGGGGGATGTGATTTATAACATGGTTCACTGCTCTTTCTTAATAGTCTCTTCTTCCATTGGGCTGAAGGGGCCCAGACTTTTCCAAATGAGTCACATGGGGATTTTTGATCAGGAGACCTTTAATTCTAACAGGTTTCCCTGAAAAATGAGGCTTGGGATGTTGGGCCAGTCCTTGTTCTCTCCCACCTAAGAACAAGCAAAGCCCTAACCTCTGGTGGCCCAGATCTCCCTCCTTCTTACTAATTGAAAAGGATCCTCAATCAAGAAATAGAGAGAAAGGGGCAGCTAGGTGGCATAGTAGATAGAGTATCAGCCCTTAAGTCAGGAAGATCTGAGTTCAAATCTGGTCTCAGACACTTAACATATCCTAGCTGTGTGACCTTGGGCAAATCACTTAATCCCAATTGCCTCAGCAAAAAAAGCAACAACAACAACAAAAAAGAATATTGAAGCAAAAGAAATGGAGAGAAAGAACACTTATCTATTCTAATTTTATTTTATCTTATTTTAATAGTTAACTTTTAGCTTTTGTATCACCTTAATTTCCATATACATACATACAAACATGTGTATATATGTAAATATATGTATGTGTATGTGTATATGTGTGTATATGTACACATATATACATATACACACATACATATGTGTATATGTAAATATAAATCATATACATCATATATGTGTATATGTCTCTACAATTTCCTCCCCACTCACACAGTATCCAAGTGACAGGATATATATTGTTATGTACCCATGTCCACCCCCCCACTTCTGTAAAGATTTTTCATCTCTCTTTTGGGACAAATCTTTGTCTTTAATATTATACATCCTGGATTTTTTTGTTTCTCTTTCTGTTGATTTTGATGTCTGTAGTCATGATCCTGCTTCTTCTTACTTCATATTGCATTTGTTCATATGTTTTCCATGATTTTCTATATTTTTCATTGTATCTTATGGCGAAGGAATATTCCATTCCATTCATGTACTGCAATTTGTTTAGTCCTTCCCCAGCTAAATGACATTGATTTTGCTGTTACTTCTTGGTTACTTCAAAAGGGGGACTATGAATATTTTGGTGCATAGGGAACCTTTCTTTTTGCCTTCAATCTTCTTGGAGCATATGCCTAGCAGTGTGACCACTGGACATGTTAGTCTCTCTCAGCAGAATTCTAAATTGCTTTCTAGAATGATTGAAACAGTTCTACCTAGAACTGTGCATCAGTATGCCTGTCTTGCTACACTTCTTTAGTTAACTCTTGACTTATAGAATTATTGGATTTAGCACTAATAGGGCCTAGTCCAATCCCATAATTTAAATTTCTTTTCTTTTTTTAAGTATTATGAGCTTGATAAATACCATCACTCCTACCATTCACTGCCTTTCTTCAGGAACCTATATTGCTGAAGGAAGCTGAAGATCACACAACCATGCTGGCTGGGTCCACTACAGATTTGTGTTATTTAACCTTAACTGGACCCTTTCTACTGCTAGGCAATCTTTAAACACCTTCTTAATCAACTCACTATCCCACTCAACAGAGCAGCTCTTAAAAAGCTTTTCATCCCACTTCAACTCTCCCAAAGCTTCCTCTCTCCATCCTCTCAACTTAAAACCTTGCTTCATATTTTACTGAAAAATTTGCTGAGAGTTTTTTCCCTCTTCATTTCGTATCATTGTTTCTTTTTGTAATAATCTCCTCTTTTGTGACTTTGTGAGCAATGCAAACCACTCTATCTGCACAAATGATATTATTCAATTCCATCTTTTCCTGACAGTCTATAAGCATTTATTAAATGCTTATTATGTATCAGGCATTGTGCTAAGTACTAGGAATACAAATTCAAGAAGAAAAATATAGTCTCTGCCCTCAAGGGGCCTACATTCTAATATATGAAGGAAAAACATAAAAGGAAGCTAGAAAAAAATGGCAGGGGAAGGAAGGAAGACAAAGGTTTACAGCTTGGTAAAGGAAGTCAGTTGTGCAGCCTTGAGAGGAAAGAGCAGAGTGCTCTTTCTATCATCCCCAGTCTCAAATTATCTTCACTTTCTCCCTTTGTACTGACTCCTTCTCTACAGCTTACATGCCCATGTCTTCCCCCCCCCCCCATCTTCAAAAAACCTTCACTTGATCCATCCATCTATCCTTTCTTTTCTGGCTAAACTTCTTGAAGAGACTGTCTACAATCGAAGCTGTGATTCCATTCTTTCTCATTCTCTTCTTGACTCTTCAGACTGGCTTCTGACCTTATCATTTAACTGAAATTGCTCTCTCCAAAATTATCAATGATCCCTTAATTGCTAAATCTTGTGACCTTTTTTCAATCTCTATCCTTCTTGATATCTCTACAAGGTTTGGGATTATTGACCCCCCTTTTCTAATGGCTTTCATGGTATGCATATATCCTTTTGCTCCTTGGTCCTATGTGACCATTTCTTCTTAGTCTCCTTTGCTGCATCTGCATGTGGATCATCACTGTGGCTATTCTGAAAGTCTCTATCATGAGTCCTCTTCTCTTTTCCCTTCATATTATTTCACTTGGAGATTTCATCAGCTCCCATGGATTCAATTGTCTTTTCAATGCAGATGATTCTCAAATTAACTTATCCACCTTTAACCTTTATCCTTTCTCTAGTCTCAAACCTCCAATTGCCTATTAGACATTTTGAATAGGATGTCCTAAAGACATATTGAATTCAACATGTCTCAAGCTGAACTTGTTATCTTCTCCCCACATTTTCTCTTCTTCCTAACTTTTTTATTACTGTTGAGGATCCTCTATCTTCCTGGTCACCCATACTGTCAATATTCTCTCTCATTCTTCTCATTTTCTCTCATCCTCAATTTCCAAACTGGTGTCAAGTCTCATTTATTTTTACATCGGCCAGATCTCTTAAGATACATTTTTTCCCCTTTGACTTAGCTACCACCTTGGTGTAGTTCCTTATCTCACAATAGTATTATTGTAATATCTGCTGGTGGGTTACTTCTTATAAGCTTCTCCCTATTCTATTTCATTTTCCACTCAGTTGTCAGATTGATCTTCCTAAAATATAATCTAACCATATTAAACACCCCTTTCAACACACTTTTTTTTTCTGAGGCAATTGGGGTTAAATGACTTGCCTAGCTAGGAAATGTTAAGTATCTGAGGCTACATTTGAACTCAGGTCATTCTGACTTAAGGGCTGGTGCTCTATCCACTGTTGGATAGCACCAACACCCCCCAACACTCTCTTAATAAACTCCAGTGGCTCTCTGTCTCCTCTAAGATAACATATAAAATCCTCTCTTTGACATTCAAAATTCTTCATAACCTGACCCTTCCTGTTTTTTCCAGTCTTCTTCTATCTTTCTTGCCCTTATACACTTTAATACAGTGGCCTTCTTAAAAAAGTCTGTCTCTAGACTTTGGGAGTCTCTCCCTTCTTACTTCCTTCATGTTCCATGTTGCAGATTTCTATAAGAAATTGTTCCTGATCACTCTTAGTTTTTTTGTTCTCCTTCTATTATCTCAAATTTTTCCTGTCAATGCCTTATTTGTACATAGTTATTTACACATTGTCTCCCCCCGTTAGATTGTGAACGCTATGAGAGCAATGTATCCCCCATTTACTTAGCTGAGCCAATTATATATGTGATTCCTATATTAGGGATTTTTGCAGGCTCTTCTAGCTCTTAGAAATTCATTGTAATTATAGTAGCCCTTTCCTTGATATCAGGAACGAGTTTTCTTTCAACTATTTTTCCCACACCCTGGTTCAGTATAGGAATTAGGTAGCTATTCAATAGTCTTAGTTTGACCTGAGGTGATGATTTTGGTCAATGCCTGGCTGACCTGGGGACAAAGGCAGGGAGGTGAGAGCAGAGTCAGTTTTTGATAACCTACAGCAGTGACATAGACAATCTTTCCAAGACATTTCAGACTAACTTTGGATTACTTATCCTGGATGCTTTTCAACTTTAGCTCAATCTAAGGATCTTCCTTCAACTTACCCAAGGATCACCAATTCTAATCAGTCAATCAACAAGCACATATTAAGTACCTTCCATGTGCTAGGCAATGTGCTAAGTGCTAGGCACACAAAGAGGAAGGTGAAACATTCCCTTTTTTTCAAGGAGTTTACATCAAATGGAGCAGATATGATGTACGTGTACAGGCATTTACTGAATATATGTATACATGTATATATATACATACATATATATGTACATGTATATGTATGTATATATATACATGCAAAAAATACAAGATGGACTGGGGGGCACAAAGAGTTAAGGGGAGCAGGAAAGGCTTTATGTGAAAGCAGCTCTTGAAATAAATGGAGTTTTTTGGTGTACATATCTCATTTTTATTATGTTTCTTGAAAGCAACATATTGTTTAATTCAAATTTCTGTTTTATGGATAAATTCATTCCATTTACATTCTAAGCTATAATTACTTGTGTGTTTTCTTCCTTCTTTTTCTCAGTATCCTTCTTACTTTATTTATGCTATCCCACTTTATTTCTCTGCATTACTTCTATTAGCTATTCCTTAACCTATCTGCCCTTCTAAGAGTCCCTCCTTTGTGTTCTTTCCCTACCCCATTCCCTTGTTCTTATTTCTTTCTGAATTTAGATTTTTATACCTTTCTAGATATATATGTTGTTCCCTCTTTAACCTATACATGATGAGAGAAAAGTTCTTGAAATAAGTTTTGATGGAATCCAGGGATTCTAAGGGTCTGAGATGAGAATTGAAAATATTCCAGACGAAGGAGACAGGCTGATTCAGGGCATGGAGATGTGAGGAACAGCAAGAAGGCTCGTTTGACTGATGGGAAAAGTACAGCTGGAAACATAGGCTGGGACCATATTGAGAAGAATGATTCATGATCTCCCCTCAATTCAGTTACAAATCTAGAGCTGGAAGTGACTCTACTCCAAGTGTCTCATTGTGTAAATGATAAAACTGAAACCCATCAACATGAAGTGACTTGCTGAAGATCATACAGTGCCAGAATTTGAACCTGTACCACTCTAAGGATCCCCCTTTCAGCTCATTCTGAGAAGAGGCAAGGCTTTTTTTGGGGGGGCATGGCAGCAGTTTTTTGGCATTTGGAGAGAGAGCCTCTCCAATTTTAGTTGGCATTTATGTTTGGCATCTCACTTTGACCATATTACCATTGTTCTGTGAACCTGAGGGTTGGTTGACTCCATCAGTACTTTCCTCGGTATGGAGTAGAGTTTTGATATTAATTGGCTTTAAAGACTAGGCTAGAAATTGGAATTTTCTGGTCCCTCCCCCAGGGTCCTACCCAGCTACTTCTAATGCTCATTAAAGATCCTAGGGAAGTGGATTTGCTCCACGAGCAGCTGAGGATGCAGTTCTCAGTGAAAGAAAAGGCAGCTGCTAGATTCTCTTGGGGTTCACCTTATGCCCTGCATGGATCAGTAAAACTAGCAGGGATATTGTAGTTCAGCTCCCACCCACCCCCTCATTTTACAGAGGGAAAAACTGAGACCTAGAGATCAAAAGGGACTTATCTGTTCAAAATCACAACTCAACACTCATAGATTCAATCAGCAAACTTTGCAAAACTCCTGCTCTATCCCAGACATTGTGCTGAGGGCTGGGGATACAAACAGAAAGCTTATATTCTATCAGGGAACATAGAACATAACACTTCCTCCCTCTTTTCCTCCTTGTCTTCCCACTCCCTCCTTTCCTCCCTCCTTTCCACTTTCCCTTCTTCTCTCCCTCCCTCCCTCCCTTCCTTCCTTCTTTCCTTTCTTTTTTCTTTTCCTTCTTTCTTCCTTCCTTTCTTCTATTTTTTCTTTCCCTTCTCGTTCTTCTTTTCTCTCCTTTCCTTTTTTTCTCTCTTCTCTTTCTATTTGTCTTTATATACACATGTGTATATATAGTTATAAATATACCCACGGATATATCTATAAATATCTTTTTATATATATTTCTCTATAAAACACACACATATGCAAAATATATAGAACATAAAAAGTGAAGTCATTTGGAAGTCACTAGGATCTGAAGAGAGTGCATTAGGAAAGGCCTCAGGTAGGAGGTGATATTTTTTTTAATTTTATTTTTATTTTATTTTATTTGCATAACATATGTATGGGTAATTCTTCAACAATAACCCTTACATAGCTTTCCGTTACAAATTTTTCCCCCCAACTCCCCACCCCTCCCCTAGATGGCAGGATATCCACTACATGTTAATTATGTTAAAATATTGGCAAATCGAATATATGTATACATATTTCCTAACTTGTCATTGTTGTGCAAGAAAAATCTCGTCTACACAAACGATATATCAGATAAAGGAAACACAATGTAAGCAAACATCAATCAAGGAGTATGAGAATGTTATGTTGTGGTCCACATTTCACATCCCTCTCTCTGGGTGTATATGGCTTTCTTCAGTGAACAATTGGAGGTGGTTTGAAACATTTCATTGTTGAAGAGAGCCATGTCCATCAGAATTGATCGTCATATAGTACTGTTGTTGCCGTGTATAATGATCTCCTGGTTCTGCTCATTTCACTCAGCATCAGTTCATGCAAGTCTCTCCAGGCCTCTCTGAAATGATCTTGCTGGTCATTTCTTACAGAACAATAATATTAGGAGGTGATATTTGAAATGAACTTTGAAAGAAGCCTAAGAGATGGAAGTGAGGAGGAAAAAGCATTCCAGGTATGAGACAGGTATAGCATGGGAAAAAGAGTAGAAGATGGAACAACATGTGTGAGGAACAGTAAGTAAGCCTATATGACTGGATCATGAAGTATACATGGAAGGAAGTGAAATGTAAGAAAACTGGAAAAGAAAGATCCAAGTTGTGAAGAACTTTCAATGCCATATTGGGAATTTTATGTCTTATCCTGGAGGTAATCCGTTCATTCATTCAATAAACCTTTATTAAGTAATAATAACAACAATAATAGATTTGGTATAGTACCTAATGTTTGCAAAGCACTTAAAAAATAAAATATTATCTTATTTGTTCTTCATAACAACCTTGGGAGGTAGGTGGGTAAGCATTATTATACCCATTTTACAGGTGGGAAAACTAAGCAAACAGACATTAAATATCTTTTTCAGAATCACATAGCTAACAAGTATCTGAAGTTGGATTGCAACTCAGCTCTGCCTGTGGTAGGTCTGGTATGCTAGGTGTTGCACCTAATTACCTTTATTAAGTTACTGTGTTGAGCAAGACACTGACTGTACTTGGTGCCAGGAATAATAAATTTTAAAAAATGAAGCAGGACCTTTTTTTAAAGGAGTTTACATTCTTCTTAGGGTGGGAGATGGAGAAGAGAAGACAGTCAAAAATAATAGGAAGTAAGGAGTGGAAAAATGGAGGTTGGGGCTGGGGATCCAGACTGATTGTTGTAAAACTTGGAGGAGGAAGCACTTTCAGTCCTGGGGATCAAAAGGGTTTCCTTGGGGCTTCTAAAAGGCAGAGATTGGGAAAAAATGGATATTCTAAGTATGGATGACAGCCTGGGAAAGAGGAGTAGGTAGGAAGAGGGATGGGGGTGGGGTTGGTTTGGAGAAGCCAGCAAGCCAGTTTGGCTCGCTATGAATGGCAAATATCTGTTTTGATTTCTTTCAAGGCCAGTTCAGAAAATAACTGATCACAGCTGCTCAAGAAGCAACAAGAAATAATAGATTAAAATCTCTTTTCCTTATTTTTGTCCAAACTCACAGACCTGCTGTGAGTTAAAGCCCTTGGCAAATCTTAAAGTGCTATTGAAAAGAAAGATGATGATGAAATGATGAAGGATATTGTTGTAATCTGCTTTTTCTTTCACTTTGGTACAAAGGATAGTGTAGTGTGAAAAACATTGAACTTGGAGGAATAAGAACTGGGTTTGAATCTTGGCTCTAATACTTATGAGCTATGAGACCTTGGGCAAATCATGCAACATTCTGAATTTCCATCAACTCATCTACAAAAAAGAGGATAATCATCTATCTATAGCCTAACTCACAAAGCTGTTTTAAGGAAATAACTGCAAACTTTGATGTACTATAAAAATGCCAGTTACTGTTACCATGTTACTTAGGAAGTCATTGAGTCCCACAGATAAAAATCCTAAAACATCCTTGTCTATAATCACCTCATTTTATAGGTGGAAAAACTAAAGCTCAGAGATCAAAGAAGCAAGCATTCTTAGACAGCTTAACTATGTGCCAGGCATTGTGCTAAGTCACCTGGCTCCTTCTTTTCCACTTTTATTCCATTTGACTCCCTTCCATATACACTGAATGATCCAAACATATAGGCTTACTTACTATTCCTCACACATATTGTTCCATCTCCCACCCTTTTGCCCAAGCTGAAACTGTTCCATGTCTGGAATGCTCTCCCTATTCATTTCTATCTCTTAGTTATAAATATCTCATTCTATCCTCACAATAACCCTGGGATTTATTATTATTACTGAAAATAAAATAACTTTATTATTATTAAAATAATAATTATTAAAAATAATAAAGCAATTATTTTTATTTCATTTAATAGATGAGACAGTTGAGACAGATGGAAATTAAATTATTTATTCAGGATTACATAGATACTAAATATCTGATGCTAGATTTGAATTCAGTTCTTTCCTCACTCCAGGTCCAGTGGTATACCACATTGTACCATCTAGTTGACTTTGTACACTAGAGAGTGGATTTGACTTGATTAAAGTCACCCAATGAGGTATTGGAAGAACTGAGAATAGGCCTCTTCAGCTAGGGATTTTTCATGTGTATGTTATGTAGATATTTCCCACTGTTTTTCTGTGGACCTCATATCAATCCCATCTAAATGATGACAATATTCTATAGCACATCTAGCTCTTCCAGCACTGGATATTTGGGTAATTTCCAGGTTTGCCATTAATATATACAGAAAGTTAAGTATTTTCCAATACTCATGTACAAATTATTCAGTTTTTTTGCTTTTGAATTATTTTTTGGAGACGTGTTGTCAGGAGTGGGAACACCAAGTCATTGTGTGTGGATCAGTTTTATGACTCTTGTTTCTCACAGCCAATTTTTCTCCAAGAATATCATGCCAATCTGCATTGCTCCTGCCTGAAGTGAACATTTCTATTTCTTTATAGCTGACCTAGAATTGGATCTGGCCATTTTAATAATGTTTTATTTTGTTTCTGCTGGTTTGGTGAATATGTGGTGGTACTACTGAGTTGTGCTAATTTTCATTGCTTTAGTTATTAATGAAGCTAATATAGCTCTACATACATAAAACAAAGAAATAAATCCAGATAATTTCTAAGGGTTCTTCCAGTTTTAAAATTATTTATTGCATATTCTAAGATTCCTTCCAACACTGATGCACTATGTTATAAGGTCCTTATGACTTTGATAGTTTATGTTTTAAAGTCCCTTCTAACTCTGAGATTCTGTGTTCTATTGTCCTTTCTAGGCTGAAATGTGTTAGTAAATAGTTAACAACTTGCTGGAGAAGGGAAAATTGTATGTAGGATTCACTTTAAAGCTTAATCTGTATTATAAATATTTTCCTCATTACTTTTTTAAATTTAGACAATCAATAAAATAACAAATCAAATGCTGATTTGTAGCATTTGCCAAAAACTGAGGTATAAATTCTCACCTTGGGAATTTAGCCATTGCTTCCTCATTGGAACTAGGTCCAGCACACCCTAAAACTAGTTCTGTTTTAAGGCTCCTCCCAATTCTTATATTCCTTGTTCTAATGCCCTGATCAGCCCTGACAGTCTGTGTACTAAGTCCCCTTCCATCTCAGCCATTCTTTCCCCCCAAGTATCTCCTCACATTGCTTATTGCTTTTTTTTTTAAAGCCAAATCAATAAGTGACTATTGGATACTTATGTCATTTCCAAACCTAGAGAAAGTCATATTATTCAAAAAGAAAAAAAGTTTCTTTCTCTTTTCTATGGATGGAATGAATAGAGTCATTATAGCATTTAGCTTATAAAATATATTCTTTTTGAACTACACTCATATGTAAAAATTATGATTATTAAGAGCTGACATTTGTATATCAATTTGGAATAAAACTATTTATGACATTTCGTTTGATTCAGGATTTCAAATCCAGGTCTTCTGATTCTAGTTTCTGGACTGATAATTTATATTTAACAATGCTCCTCCTATTAATACTAGCTTGTACATAGCAAAGATAGGTGTTATCCCATTTGATCAGTTGAAGAGCTCTGAGGCAAACTTTGTTTAAAGTTCTGCTTTCTTTCCTTTCTCTTCTGTTCCCCCCCCCCATGAAGGGTTTCTTCCTCTAGTGACCATTTAACTGTTTTAGTAATTTTTCATAATGTAGTGAAATCATAATAAATAGGCTAAACCAATCTCTGGTGTGTTTTTCTTTCCTCTTTTAGCAGAATCAGCAAACAACTGATTAAAATCTATTTTAAAAATGGATTCTGACTCCTCAGAGGGCTTGCATAGAGAGGGGACAACATGCCTTTTTATGACCATGTGGGGAATCCCTTGGCAATAAGGTAGGTTGTGTGTGGGTTTGTAGGTATTAGACTCAGGGATTTTTGTAAGTAAGGAGAAAAAAATTCTCATTAAAAATATTTTGAGCATCTCCCAAGTCTTCCTCTAGAGTGACTTTTGGAGAGATTTTCTAGTTTAAATTTTGATAAACTAAAAAAAATACTATCATAAGGGCTTTCAAAAATGGAAAATGAACTCTACCCCCCATTCAGCCGTTCAGTCTCCTCCTCCACTCCTTTACCTCCTCCCCAAGTGGAGTTTAGTCAAGGTTAGAAACCCTAGCCTGGAAAGGACCTTAGATCATAGATGTCGGAATTGAGAGGGATTTTAGAGCTTGGAGTTGTTGTTTGTCCTTTGTTTTCAAAGAGGACCAATGACATCACAGGTGATATCTTCATTTGCATATGAATTGGATTTATGTGAAGAACTGCTCCAGTATCTTATCAGGAAAACCTCAAATGGGGTCAGGAAGAGTCAGAATAATTGACTGAAAAACGAGAGTTGTGTAAAGTCTTTAGCCAAACTCTCTCTTCCAGAATAATTGAAATCCACTGTCAGGACAACTGGTAATGGATTCTTTGACATCTGACCAAGTTCTAAGCACTCTATAGTACCTGTTTCAGTTGCCTTCATGGATGATGGAACAAATTGTTCTCATCTATCTGTTCTATTGGGGAGACTCTTCAAATCCTTGGGATACATTTCCCTAATTCACCAATGGATTTGAGGACTGTTAGTTTACCCTTAATCTACTTTAGCCCATCCACTGAGATAATTTTTACTGGCATGTAACCATTGTTCATGTTACAGCAAACTATAGAATACTTAGCTGGAAAGGGTCTTAGGACATAGCACCTAAGCTAATAACAAGCATATTTATATAACACTTTAAATTCTGCAAAGTGATTTCTTTATAACTACCCATGAAACTTTGAGTGATTAAATGATTTGCACAGGACCACACACTCTTAAGTGCTTGAGATAGGATTTAACCCCAGGTCTCCTAACCCCTTGTTTATCACTCTATTCTTTAAACTAGATAGATACCACTCAGATACCAGAAATGGTAGGGAAATTTTAAGACCATACAGTTGTAGGATTTAGAACTAGAAGGGCCCTTAGGCATCATCATCAATTCTATGATTTCATAAATGAGGAAGCTGAAATTTTAAAATGTTAAGAAATTCACTTAAGGTCACACAGACATAGTAGAAGTTAATAGCACAGTCAGGTCTATTTATAATGATAGTATTATCCATTGTAATGTTGGTTTAA
Organism: Myrmecobius fasciatus; assembly: GCA_023553655.1. Lineage (NCBI taxonomy): Eukaryota > Metazoa > Chordata > Mammalia > Dasyuromorphia > Myrmecobiidae > Myrmecobius > Myrmecobius fasciatus. The sequence continues at coordinate 25,283 of JAJPUD010012052.1, forward strand.
GTTTTACAGTGTGTTTTTTTCCCCATAATCCTGTGAGATAAGTAATACAAATAGCATTACCCTCATTTCAGAGTCAGTTGAGTTAACAAGCTTTTATTAAGTACCTACTATATGCCAAGAATCATACTAAGCTCTGGGGTTACAAAAGAAAGGCAAAAGGCAGTTTCTGGTGTCAAGGAGCTCACAGTCTGATAGGAAAGACAACAAGCAAACAAAATAGAGAAAGGAAAATTGGGGTCATCAACCCTTCAGAAAATCAACAAAACAATAAGTCAAGCTCAGATTTGTAGTGTTTGCCATCTGTGTGAGGTAAATGCTTACAAAGAATATGAAACAATTGACTTTCCTTAGCTGGTTTGAGCTGGCTCCAGCATAGTCCCGAGTAGGAGGCTATTGAGAGTGTTAAGAAAGGGAGGGTGATTGGAAGGACAATGTGAACTAATCCTGTCCTCTGCTTCTCTCACTTCCCCTATCCCCAATCCATTTTCTTATACCCTCCTCGGCCAGTGCAAAGGTCCGTGCTCAAAAGAGGGGAAAGTACAAAGACAAAGAAGAATGGATCCCTATTTTCTTGGAGTATGGAAGGTAATATGTAAGTCCAAGTGAAAATTTTAGAATATGACAAACACACAAGAAAAATACAAATTCTATTTATATAAAGGGAAAATGACTACTCTCTTCTCTCAGGCCATCTCCTGCAAAACTTTCTCAACAGATACCTTGGGCTCTATTATCTTGATTAATGCCTGCCTTTCATGGAATATTATTTCTGGAAAGCTACAGTCATGTTTAATTCACTAATTTCTCTATAGCTTCTTGGCTAACCCTCTCACACTTAGCAAAGTTAGTATACTCTTCCTCTCTCACCCATATCTGGAACCCTGAACTATGCATGAATCAACTTTGCTATTATTCCAGGATAGGCTGTGTCATTTTGCTTACCTATAGAGTTCCATTTACCCTTTCAGTAACAATTTAGATCAAAAGTGTTCCTCTGTGGTCATCTACTCCTAATTATATGTTGTTTTTCTCATTACAGTGTAATCTCCTTGAGGGAAGGAATGATTTTTGCTTTTGTATTTGTATCTTCAAAGTACAACAATATGCTTGGCACATAATAAATGCTTTTTTTTATCCATTCATTTGTTTATTCATTCATACAAAACAAAGATGCTCTGATTCTCTCTATTCTGCTCCTCAGGGTTCCAAAGGATAACCCTCATGAATTGGGGTACCTTCTCTAGTGCCATCTGCTCAAAACCCAACTAATTATGCTTCCACTCATTGTTAGGTGCCAATTGCTAACTTCCAGTTCCATTTAACCACTTAACATTAATTAGCTTTTTCAGAGGGATATTTCCTCCAAAGATAAAGCAAACATAAAAGTACAAATGTCTTTCCATAATGCCTCAGGGGCACATACTCCCCTCTACCACTTTCTTCTCCATGAAGAGTAGGCTAAACTTTGCTAAGTTCCTACATAGTCTTAGTCCCACTAAATTCATGTTTACATGCATCATGGATGCTAGATCAATCTTTGGCTCAGCTACTGCTGCTCTTGAAGGTACTGATGCTGTGCTGACTAAAGAGAAAGTACTGTTCTCTTCATTCATTGTGGTGACCACAAACACAAACCACAGGGTTATAGACTCCATTGCCTTACAAGTCACCATGACCAAAGGAATCACTAACTCTTCTAGGAGTGCTGAGGTCAGGGACTGAAACTGGCAGGTCTCTTTTTGACTACCTCCCCAGTCAGTCAAAGAGCCTCCTCTTTATTAGATAGTCAACCCATGTGCTTGTTAGTCTTGCCATGACACTTCCATTCCATAACATCACAACTCTCCTGAGATCACAGTGACTGTATATGGGGAGACACCATTATAGGCATCCTGAGATGCACCAGACCTTCACTGCATTTCCATTCATTGATATTGGTTTGAGACATCAAAGAAGAGGAAGGACATGGCATTTCAGTCAGGCCTTGAAGGATGATAGAATTTCAACAACAGAAATGATGAAAGCACATTTCTGAGTGAGCAAAGATTTATAGGTGATACATATTTGACAGACCATTAATGATCTAATTTGGCTTTGTATGTATGTGATATAAGATTTGGTTCTTAAATCTGCCAGAGGCCATGACTTCCATCTTCATTTTATGCTATATCCTTCTCCAGTTCATTTTACAGATGAGGAAACTGAGGCAAACGGGGTTATGCAATTTTTCCAAGGTCAGAGAGTTAGTAAAAGTTTCTGAGGCCAGATTTGAACTCAGATCTTCTTAACTCTGAGTCTGATGCTCTTTCCACCTGGCCACCTAGCTTTTCACAATCACTCAGTCGAGTATTTATTAAGTGCCTACTATGGGTGAGTCCTGTGCTAAGTGCTCCAATTTACTAGCTTTCTAGCATGACCCTGAGACAATTGCTTAACCCCTCTGACCTTCATATTATTCCTCTACAAGATGTAATGCAAGCATTATGACAATAATAATATTTGCATCATCCGCTTCCCTATGTTATGAGGAAAGAGCTTTGTAAATGGCTGCATGCTGCCGGGGGTGAATGATTCTTGTTAGGTGAATAACTGAGCCTATTTCTTGACTAGACTGTGGGCTTTCTGATATTCTGCATCTTGCTAAAGGCAGGCTTTTGTCACACACGGCTTCTTAGAGGGACTCTGCTTTCTTTTCTTTGGAGCATTTCAAAGTGCTATTGAAGAGGATAGAACGATTCTCAAGCTGCTAGGGGAGGGGTTATCCTCATATCCTCCAACCTATCTTCTTTGTGTCTCTTGAGATCCTGATGGTAAACTCAAGATAGGCCCCCACCAGAGGTGCTTCTCTACCTTTGTTTGGTGGTGATTATAAGTTGGTAATGATAATGGCACAGCTCTCATTTTCATAGCATTCTACAGCTCACAAAAGGCTTTCTTTACAGGAGCTCTGGGAGAAAAATGAAAAACAATAACTATAGTGGCTGAGTCTAAATATTGGCAATCCTTGGCATAGTTTATAAGGAATTCTACATTTTTCATGAACAAGAGTGGAAAGCGTTATCTCATCACAATCTGGATAGGTATAAGTGGACAAGTCACTTTACTTACTCTAGCTCTCGGTTTCTTATTCTGTGAAATGAGAGGTTTGACTAAATGATCTCTAGAATCTCCTTTCTGGCACTAACATTCTATATTCTGACCAAATGAGATGATGGGTGTAAAATGAATTGCAAACTTTAAAGCACTATATGAATGCTATTGTTATTGTTGTCATAATGATGGTTATGTTCTAAAGTTCATTATAGCTTTAAAATTATATGTTTTAAGAGCCTAACAGGCCCTTTTCAACTTTGCCTTTCTATGCTCTAAGGTCGTTTGTTTATTTTAGTTGTGTTTAACTCTTTGGGATCCTCTTTGGGGTTTTCTTGGCAGAGATCTTGGAATGGTTTGCCATTTTTTTCTCCAGCTCATTTCACAGATTAGAAAACTGAGGCAAGAAGGGTTAAGTGACTTGTCCAGAGTCACACAGGCTGAGAACAGATTTGAACTCAGGGAAATGACTTTTCCTGATTTCTGATCATAGCTGCCCAAGGTAAATTAGTCAATAATCATTTAGTAAGCATTATGTGCCAGGTATTGTGCTTAACACTGGAGTTATAAAGAAAAGCAAAAGGCAGGCTTTACTTTCAAAAACCTTACAGTCTAGTGGTAGGAAACAACATGGAAACGATTATGTTTAAAAAAGATACACAGGATAACTTGGAGCTAATCAGTAGAGCAAGGGTTCTAGAATGAAGGAAAATGGGGAAAGACTTCTTATAGAATTTAGGATTATAGTTGGGGCTTGAAGGAAGCCAGAGAAAGAAGAAGGACATGAGAAGGGAGAATATTCCTGGCAGAGAAAATGTCCAGAGCTAAAACATGCTTTGGTATGAGGAGCGTCTAAGAGGCCATTGTAACTGGATTGAAGCATATGTGGGTTGAATAAGATATAAAATGAAACAAGACTGCATTGACAATGCAGAAGAAGATGCAAGTCAGTCCTGCCCAAAAGGAGATGGACGTTCTCCCTCTCTATTGATGTTCCTTTTCCTCTTACTTGAAGGCATGGATGTAGCAATAGATGGAAGACTTAAAGGTCAAAGAGAAGATTGTTTTTTGCATTGGAGTCTTTTGACACTTCTGCTGGGAGATCAGAAGGCATCAGGGACTAGAAAGAGACCTGCCCTGGTAAAGATGGAAGTCATGGCCTCTAGCAGGCTTCCCTTAGGGGACATATGAAGCAGGAGATGGAAGGAGATGATGGAAGTAGAAGATTAGAGGAAGATCACTCTCTTCTTCCTAAATGAGGCTAGATGGTCAAAGCAAAAGGTACAGCCTGAAAGCAGAAGGAAGTCAAAATGGACTTAGCTCCTTGTCACCTTTCTTTCAAGGGACAGGTATAGCAGCAGATGGAGACTCCGAGGTCAGGGGAAGGTCTCACTCCTTCTTTGGAAGAAAGAGAATGAATTCAGTTTTGTACATAGTGAGTTTAACGTATCTAAGAGGCATCCATTTTGTGATGTCCAATAGGTAGTTAGTTAGAGATTCAAGACTAAAATTCAGGAAAGAGTTATGGGCTGGGCAAGCAAATCTGAGAACATCAGTATGGGGATGCTAGTCAAAACTAGGGGAACTGATGAAATCAAATTAAATAGTATGGGTGGAGAAGAGGGCCTAGGACAGACTATGAGCAGTTAGCTTGCATGATCTGGATGACCCTTTAGCAAGAAGCCTTTAAACTCTAACCTTCTGTGTTCTAAGATTCCTTCCAATCCTGTCTTTCTATATTCCACGCTACTTTAAGGCTTTACCACACTGTGTTCTAAGGTCCTCTCTGCCCTCACCATTTTGGATTCTAAGGTTCCTCCTATTTTTGAAATTCTATATCCTAAGATCCTATCCTGCTCTGATTTCTATGTTTTAAAGTTTCTATTCATCTCATCTTGTGAATCTAATAATAATTTTGATCAAGAAACCAGAAACAATATGCTTCCATTTCCTCCTTAAATCAGAACACTTTAAGTGAAGCCAATAGCAAGGAGGATATAAAATGGTTTACTCCCTTCTCTGAAGGACTGGAAATATTTCTCCCATAGGAGTGAGCATTCCAGCCCTAAGTCATCTTACGAAATAACTTGTTTATGATCCCACAATGACACAATGAATGTCCAAGATAGGATTTGAACCCAGGAATTCCTGACTCTCAGTTCAGTGCTATTCAGTGCTGTTTGGCTTCAGACCCAGTACTTTTGAAGCAATTGTTTCCTGACTTGGGTTGATAAAATCTAGTGATTTTAGATGAACAATTCCCCTCTAACTGGTTTCTTGAGGTAGGGGGATGGAAATGATGAAGTGGAATGATACATTCTTTTTTTCCCTTGAGGCAAATGGGTTAAGTGATTTGCCCAGGGTCACACAGCTAGGAAGTATTAAGTGTTTGAGGCCAGATTTGAACTCAGGTCCTCCTGACTTCAGGGCTGGCACTCTATCTACTGGGCCATCAAGCTAACCCTCTGGAATACATTCTTGAGATTTCACAGTGATGTGTTAAAATGAATTAGATCAAGAGTCTCAATTGCAGAAATTTTCTTCCTGCTGTCCAAGAATATCTAAAGCCTTTGTAAATCCTCAGTCAATGTCCTCTGGTAAGAGATCTGTGGCTAGAAGAGGAAGGAAAAATGGGAATCATTTTCTGGTTAAAAAAAAAGTTTTCTTTCATTCTTCCCACCCCAATCCCAATCTGTTTCTTCCTCCTTCCTTCTCTCTCCTTAAAAATTTGAAGTTGGAAGAGATCTTAGAAGTGATGAATCAGAGACCCAGAGAGGGGCTAGTTATAGCTATAACTATATAGTTATAACTAACCTACAATCACACAGTGACTTCAGGGATCAAGCCAGGATTAGAACTCAGTTTTCCTAACTGCTAGTGTAATGTTTCTTCCTTTCCTTCTCCTTCCCCCATATTTTCTCCTCCTTTCTTTCTTTAGGCCATTCTTTATATTCTCCTTCTACTTTACTGTTGATAAAAAATTAAAGAATACTTTTTTTATTTTTTACATTTAACAGTTTTATTTTTCTGCTAGTTTGACAAGTGAATTGGATCCATGGCTTTTTCTGTTGTTATCTGAATGTCCCTGTCTTTTGATCTGTCACTCTTCAACACTTCTTGAACTAAGATCTTACATTCATTCTAGGAGGTAGGATGGTGTTGTGGATAGAAGAAGGCTTACCTCTTCAACAAGATGTGTATTTAAGTGTTACTTCTGGCTATAGGACCCTAATAACTCACTTTGTTTCTCAGTGACTCTAACCACTCTCAAAAACTATAGAGGATTAAAGAATTAAAGCTGAAAGAGACCTTGGAGGCCATTGAATCTAGTCATTTTTTAAAAAGATGAGTTAAATGAGACTCAGAGAGATTAGGAGGTATGTAGCTGACACAATTGATAGAACACTAGGTTTGCAATCAAAAAATTATTATTCAGTCACATTCAGTCCTATTTGATTTTTTTTTTTGTTGCAAATATGTTAGAGTGTTTTGTCATTTTCTTCTCCGGGGATCCATTTTGTTAGGCAATCAGAAGTAAGTGACTTGCCTAGAGTCACATTGTTAGGAACTGTCTAAGGCTAGATTTGAACTCTAGGCTTCCTAACTCCAGCCCCAGTGCTCTTTTCACTGAGCCACCAGCTGCTTCTGTAATCAAGAAGACTTGAATTTAAATTATGTCACTCACTTATTAGCTATATGATCCTGGGCAAGTCTCTTTAATTCTTTGTGTCTCAGTCTCTTTGATTCTAAAAGGAGGATATTGTACTTGATGATCTGTAAGAAAATTTCTATCTTTAAATCTGTGATCCTATGTAGTGACTTGCCTAGGGTCCCACAGTAATAGTCTGAAGTGGGATTTGAATCCAGGTACTCCTGACTCTTAATTCCATTAGACTCTCTGTTGACTATACCATAATGCCTAGTTGCAAATGAATTTCTAGTCTGTATCATGGATGGGTTTTTCATGTTAGGAATTTCCCATACACGTGAAATCATAGATGTAGCACCTCCCTCACCACTCTGTCTCCTAAAATGAGAAAGTGAAATATTCAAGATTAGAAAACTTGTCCATCTTTAACATTATGTGAAGTTGTGAATCTACAAGTGAAGGCTGTGAAAAAGAGCACAGCATGTCAGAATTAAAAGGGATTTTAGAGTATGGAACATCAGAATAGAAGAGACCTTAGAACAGAGAATGGTCAGAGAAGGAAGGAACTATAGAAAAGAAAATATCAGAGATAGAGAGGAACTTAAGTAGAGAATTGTCAAAGATGGATGGAATCTAGAGACATCATAAACAACCAGTTCGTTTTACAGAAGAGAAAACTGAGAGCCACATAAGAAAAGGATTTGCTTGACTAAGGTCACAAAGTCAGCTTCTATTAGAACCCAGATCTTTTGACTCCCAGATGGATGTGACCTTCAGGATATGTTTCATCTCTTTGATGCCTAGCATTTCCCAGTGAGGAGACAGAGAAGTCTGGAGCCAGTGAGGCCATTGCCTGATAAATCAAAATTTCTATCGTGACCAAGCAAAACTTGAATTAAAAAAAATAGCACATCACGAAGGCATCCAAAGAGTGAATAATTGTGTTTGTTGTACAGCTCTTGGTGACAGGCACCACATGCTTGTTTTGAAGTGAGCTGAGAAATGAAAGTGAGAGAAGTTAAAAGGGGACACAGCAGAGAACAGAATGTTCTCCAGCAAGAAATCCTTTCAAGGAGCTCTTTCGCTCCTCAGGATCTGACTAATTCCCCAAACTGGGGCCTTGGAGTTTTGAGCTTTTAAGGTGTCCTTCTCTGGTCTGTCCTTCCATAACTTGAATCTGAAGGATTCCAGACATCCTGAGAACCTCTCACCTACTAAGTGGGGACACATGTTATAGAGGTCAGATTCTTGGGCATGGAGGCAGGAAAACTGGCTCTGTGGCTTTCCAGCCCTGGGACTGCAGCCAAGGCATTTGACAGCTCTGAGCCTCTCTTTTCCTCAGTTGTAAAGTGGGGTTAATTTTCCCTGCCCCACCTGCCTCATGACACTTTATATACTTTAAAGAGTTGTAGAAACATGTCTATTCTTATTTGGAGGCATGAGACATCAATCGTTAATCATTTCTTTTTAAAATAAATTTATTTTTTTCAGTGAAAAATCAGTCTCTCTCCTTCCCACGTCCTCTCAGATCTGCATTCTAAGTCTAATCCTGTTCTATCAGGAGAAAAGCAGCAGGATTCACCATCAGCCTTCTGGAATCATGATTGGTCATTGTGGTACTCTTCAGACTTTGAAAATTGTTTACCTTTACAATTTATTGTTAATTGTACAAATTATTCTCTTGGTTTTCCTCACTTCACTTTTCATTAGTACATATAAGTCTTCCTAGTTTCTCTAAAACTGCCTTTTTAGTAATTTCTTTCAACACTTTTGAAAAGATTGTTGTTGAATTGTTTCATTCGTGTCCCAGGCTTCATGACCCCATTTAGGGTTTTCTTTGCAGAGATATTGGAGTGGTTTACCATTTCCTTCTTTAACTCATAATTTCTTCTGTGATTCCCTAATTGTTTGGCACTCTCTTAATTTCTAGGTCTTTGCCATTACAAAAAAGGCTGCTATAAATATTGTTGTACTCATGGATTCAATTCCTTTCTTCTTTTTTTGATCTTTTTGGTGTATAGGTCTAGTACTGAAATTTCTGGGTTGAAGGGCATGCAGTTTAGTAAATTTGAGAGCATGGTTCCAAAATCATTAAAGATTATTTAAACATTTACTATGTATCAGGCACTGTGCTAGGAGTTGGGGATACATGATAAAAATGACAAGAGTTCATCCTCATGGAGCCTAGATTCTATAGAAAGAAGCAACATGTATACATGTAACTATATATAAGATCTATACAAAATGGAGTGATTTTGGTGGGGAGGCCCTAGCATCTGGGGGAATCAAGAAAGTCTTCATGTTAGGCTGAACTTTGTTGGAAACTAGAGATTCTATAAGGTAAAGGGAAGGAATAGAGGCAGTTCCAGTTTAGGGACAGACTTTGCAGAGACATGGAGACAAAATAGAGTACAGTTGTGGAAGAACAGTCAGTCTTTTTGGCTGGACTGGTGAGTGTTTCAAGGAGGGTAGTACCTAATATGTCCAGAAAGGTAGCCTATACCTAGATGAAGGGTTTAAAATACTAATTGGAGGGGTTTGTATTTGATCTCAGGAGTAATCAGAGTCATTACAATTTATTGAATAGAACAGTGATATGGCTATATTTGTACTTTAGAAAGATCATTTTGTAATTGTGTGGAAGATGAATTGGAGGGGAAAGTCTCTTACTCTCTGTATGACTCAAGACAAGTTACTTAATAGCACTGAACTTTTGTGTTCAGTGCTGTAAAATGGGTACAATAATATACAAGTTACCTGCCTTCATAAGAAAAATGCCCTATTAACTGTGAGGTACTGTCAGCTATTAGTGTGATCATTTTTTATATTCACAGCCTCTTTAGGTCAGTTTCACTCCTGGATACTTGAGCAGCAAGTGTTGAAGGAGAACCCATCCTGAATGTCAGACTCAACCAAAAATACTTTACAAAATGGGATCTGTTGCATCAGTTGTGTGTAGCATAGTCTTTGATGAATAGTAGTGGTAATAGTAGTTATAACAATAGTAGTAGCAGCAGCAGCAACAATAGCAGCAGCAGCAGCAGTAGTATGGTGCAATAAGACTTAGAAAATGCTTTATACATGACAGCATTTGATTCTTATAATAGTACTGGGAGGTAAGACAACTATTATTAATCCCCATTTTACAGATGAGGAAATCGAGGCTGAGAGGGGTTAAATGATTTGCCCAAAGTCCCCTAGGAAATAAGTGTCTAAGGAAGGAATCAGGCTTTCCTACTTCCAAGTCCAAAGCTCTTCCTTCTACCTGCCTTATTCTCCTCCTGATTCTGGCATGTCACTTACTTTTCCATTTGGCTTTCCTTGTTTCCTTATCCACAGGTTGACTCAGCACACCTAGCATGCTTTCCCTTCCTTCAGCAACATTGTTGATAGAAATGTTGAGCAGGATGTTTTCATCAATGACTTGTATGAAGACAGACCAGGCTAGCTCATTGACCTTAATTTGGTCACTTTTCTGCTTCTTCTTGTGACAACTGGAAGAGTAAGTCTCTCCTGCTGAGACATGCATATTTAACAGTATTATCAAATGTCAGAGAGCAAATATTTCCAAAGCGCTGGGAGGCAGCAGGCAAACATCTCCATCCCCTCCAGTCACTCCTTGCCTGAAGCAGATAATGAATTTCTCCTCTCCCAATCAATGTTCCAGGGATTTGAGGACATGTTACTTGGATCAAATAGAAATGGAGTAAGATCCTTGGCAAATGACTGACAAGTAGAACTGGAATACACAAAAGTGACATGCCCTGATGAAAGGTCTCCGAACAATAATCTGGAGACGAATTCCCAGAGTTCTTTGCAAAGAACTTTTGTACTTTATTATCAGGTAAGTGCAATGAAAGGCAGTTTGACATAGAGGAAATAAGAATGGCTTTGAGTTAGACATTGAGGTTCAAACCCTGAATTTCCTATGTAATCTTGGACTCAGCTTTGGGCCTCAGTTTCCTCATCTGTAAAATATTTGGGTTGGGTTATTTCTAAGGTCCCTTCCAGTTCTAAATTCTCTATGTTTGTTGTGTTACCTCATAGGATGAAATTTGGTTCCAACTTTTTTGCAAGTATCACAAAATAATTTCCCCCTTGTTTAGATCCTGTTGCTAGTTACTCTGCCAGCCTCCAGGTCAGTTTCCCACAATCAATCAGTCAAGCAACAAGCCTTTATTAGAAACACTAAGTGCTTGGCAAAGCAAATACAGAGACAAAAAAAAGCAGTCATGGGCACAAAGAAACTTACATTTTACTGGGGTAGATAGCATATATATTGGCGATTTCTTCTGAGACTGCCATTTTGAGAAGGCACCCATGCTGGCCAATCTTCATTCCCCTCCTGGCTTTGTTTCAGACTTTGAAAACTTCAAAACCATGCCCCTGCTAGGATACTACCCCTGTTCTTCCCATTATCCACAGTTTTTAGCTTCTTTTTGTGTGTTGTTTTCCTATTAGAATGTAAACTTCTTGAGGGCAGGAACTCTCTTCTTTTTGCTTATATTTGTATCTTCAGCACGTAACACATGACCTGGTACATAGCAAGCACTTAATAAGTGTTTTCTGCTTTGCTTGCAAGTTTAGGCAAAATAAGTACAAGGTAATTTGGGAATAGGGTTGGAGGAAGCCATTTTGGCAGGGAGGAAGAGAATTGCTTTTTTCTCTATCTTATATCTTGGAACTTTAATTTGTACTTTAGCTTCTTTTCTCAAATTTCCTGGTTTCCCAACTCATCAGCCTCTTTGATTTCCCAGGTCCTTCTCCTTTATATCACCTCAGCCATAATTAGAGATGATTATACTCTCAGTCTTATTACCATTCACAAGTATTTCACTTCTATGATAAAAAATTCTAAAATATCTCTATTTGACCATCACCTCCTAGCATTCCATCTCTCCCTATGCCTCAGTCCTCTTAAACTTATATTTGATCCTCAGTGACTTCCAAGTCTCAGCACTCTCTTAGACCATCACTGCTGTTCCAGTGTTATTCTTTTTTCCCCCTGATCTTGACTCTCTACCTGGCCAGTTCAATGTCATATTCTTGAATTCTTCCTCCCTTTTGTCATTTTTTAATTCATACCTTGACAAAGGTATGAACTAAATATACTCCTTCCATTTATTTCCTTTGTTCTTATTCACATTCTGTTGAGTGGTACTGGAGGGAATCATACAACCCTTCTGACTAGATCCAATACAAATGGTATGTTTTAAAATCTGGAATAGATCCTTTCTGTCATAAGGTCACCCCTTTACTCTTTCCTAATTGACTCTATTTATCAATTTAACTGAATTCCACATCTCTTTTCTCTTCAAACTTCCAGTATCATTCTTCTCCATTCTCTCTTAGCAAAGGAACTTGAATGATATTTTATTGAGAAAACAGGGGCCTTGAGCTAGAAGCTCCCTTTCCCCCCTCTATATCTCAAAACCTCTTCTTCCCATTATTTTTTTTCTCCTCTACTTTAGTCTGTGATATAGAGATGGCCCTTCTCCACCTTAAAGCCAACTTATATCATTGATTTCATCCTCTCCTGTCTTTTCTAGTCTATTGCCACTGCAATCATCCCTCTTTCTCTAATCTTAAATCTCTTCCTACCTACTGTTCCTTCTGTGTTTGATACAAACATGCTCAAGTCTCCTTATCCTTAAAGAAACCTTTACTCAAGCCTGCCATTCCCTCAAGCTATGGTCATATATCTTCCTCCCTTTCAAAGACAAACTTCTAGGAAAAAAAAAACTGTTTGTACTCATCTTTTGCCTCCCCCCTCTCTCCCCCCTTAACCTCTTGTAATCTGACTTTCAGCGACATTACTTAGCTAAACCTGCTTTCTTCAAAGTTACTAATTATTTTTTAATTGCCAAACCTAGTGGCTATTTCTCATCCTTATCCTTCTTGAACTTTCTGTAATATTTGATGTTGTTCATAGCTCTCTCCTAGAGATTCTTATCTCTGCATTCTTATTCTGTTATCTCATTTCCCTTCTACTTGTTTGGGGGCTTCTTTTCAATCTTTTTTGATGGGCCCATATCCATGTTCCAACCTCAAGTGGACCCCAAAGCAGTGTTATGATCTCAAATCTTTCTTAGTGATTTAATCAACTCTCATGGATTCAATTATCATCTCTGGACAGATGAGTCCTAGATCCTGAATTTAGCCATAGTCTCTCTCCTAAAATCCAAGTTTATATCTGTTGTTGTTGAGTCATTTTTCAATCATGTCTGACTCTTCATAATCCCCTTTGGGGTTTTCTTGGCAAGGATATTGATTTGCCATTTCCTTCTCCAGCTCATTTTGCAAATGAGGAAACGAAGGCAAACAGGGTTAAATAACTTAACCAGGATCACACAGCTAGTAAGTGTCTGAGGCTGGATTTGAACTCAGAATGACTCAGATGAATCTTCCTGCCTCCAGGCCTAGTACTGTATCCACTATGCTCCCTTACTGCTGAAGTTTATATATATATTTAATTTTATTTGCATAACATATGTGTGGGTAATTCTTCAACAATAACCCTTACATAGCTTTCTGTTACAAAATTTTCCCCCCCAACTCCCCACCCCTCCCCTAGATGGCAGGATATCCACTACATGTTAATTATGTTAAAATATTGGCAAATCGAATATATGTATACATATTTCCAAACTTATCATTGGTGTGCAAGAAAAATCTTATCTACACAAAAGATATATCAGATAAAGGAAACACAATGTAAGCAAACATCAATCAAGGAGTATGAGAATGTTATGTTGTGGTCCACATTTCACATCCCTCTCTCTGGGTGTATATGGCTTTCTTCAGTGAACAATTGGAGGTGGTTTGAAACATTTCATTGTTGAAGAGAGCCATGTCCATCAGAATTGATTGTCATATAGTACTGTTGTTGCTGTGTATAATGATCTCCTGGTTCTGCTCATTTCAGTCAGCATCAGTTCATGTAAGTCTCTCCAAGCCTCTCTGAAATCATCTTGCTGGTCATTTCTTACAGAACAATAATATTCCATAATATTCATATACCATAATTTATTCAGCCATTCTCCAATTGAAGGGCATCTATCCAATTTCCAGTTTCTAGCCACTACAAAAAGGGCTGCCACAAACATTCTTGCACATGTGGGGCCCTTTCCTTCCTTTATGATTTCTTTGGAATATAAGCCCAATAGAAATGCTGCTGGGTCAAAGGGTATGCACAGTTTGATAACTTTTTGAGTGTAGCTCCAAATTGTTCTCCAGAATGGCTGTATCCGTTCACAGCTCCACCAACAATGCATCAGTGTCCCAGCCCTCCCACATCCCCTCCAACATTCATCATTAACTTTTCCTGTCATTTTAGCCAATCTGACAGGTGTGAAGTGGTATCTCAGGGTTGTCTTGATTTGCATTTCTCTGATCAATAGTGATTTGGAGCACCTTTTCATATGACTATAAATAGTTTTAATTTCATCCTCTGAAAATTGTCTGTTCATATCCTTTGACCATTTATTGATTGGAGAATGGCTTGAATTTTTATAGATATGAGACAATTCTCTATATATTTTAGAGATGAGACCTTTATCAGAACCCTTAAATGTAAAGATGATTTCCCAATTTATTGCTTCCCTCCTAATCTTGTCTGCATTGATTTTGTTTGTACAAAAACTTTTTAACTTAATATAGTCAAAGTTATCTATCTGGTTTTCAATTAAGAGTTCCAGTTCTTCTTTGGACATAAATTTATTCCATCTCCATAGGTCTGAGAGGTAAACTATATTACATTCCTCTAATTTACTTATAGTATCACTCTTTATATCCAGATCATGAACCCATTTAGATCTCATCTTGGCATGTGGTGTTAGATGTGGGTCAAGCCCTAATTTCTTCCACACTAGTTTCCAGTTTTCCCAGCAGTTTTTGTCAAATAGTGAATACTTATCCCAAAAGCTGGGGTCTTTGGGTTTATCAAAAACTAAATTGCTATAGTTATTGCCTAGTTTGTCTTGTGATTCTATCCTATTCCACTGATCCACTACTCTATTTCTTAGCCAGTACCAAATGGTTTTGATGACTGCTGCTTTGTAATATAGTTTTAGATCTGGTACAGCAAGTCCACCATCGTCAGCCTTTTTTTTTTCATTAATCCCCTTGAAATTCTTGACCTTTTGTTTTTCCAAATGAACTTTGCTACTATTTTTTCTAGATCTGTAAGATAATTTCTTGGGAGTTTGATTGGCATGGCACTAAATAAGTAAATTAGTTTGTGTAGTATTGTCATTTTTATTATATTCGCTCGGCCTACCCATGAGCATTTTAAGTTTTTCCAATTGACTAGGTCTGATTTTATTTGTGTGGAAAGCGTTTTGTAGTTTAGTTCATATAGTTCCTGACTATCCCTTGGCAGATAAATTCCCAAATATTTTATACTATCAACAGTTATTTTGAATGGAATTTCTTTTTGTATCTCTTGCTGCTGAAGTTTATTGGTAATATATAAAAATGCTGATGATTTATGTAGATTTATTTTGTATCCTGCAACTTTGCTGAAGTTGTGAATTGTTTCTAGTTGTTTTTTAGTTGAGTCTTTAGGGTTCTCTACGTATATCATCATGTCATCTGCAAAGAGTGATAATTTGGTTTCCTCATTACCTATTCTAATTCCTTTAATCTCTTTTTCTTCTCTTACTGCCAAAGCTAACATTTCTAAGACAATATTAAATAATAATGGTGACAGTGGGCAGCCTTGTTTCACTCCTGATCTTATTGGGAATGGTTCTAGTTTGACTCCATTACATATGATGCTTGCTGAAGGTTTTAAGTAGATACTACTAATCATTTTAAGGAAAAGCCCATTTATTCCTATACTCTCCAGTGTTTTTAATAGGAAAATGGGTGTTGGATTTTATCAAAGGCTTTTTCTGCATCTATTGAGATAATCATAAGGTTTTTATTAATTTGGTTATTAATATAATTGATTATGCTAATAGTTTTCCTAATATTGAACCAGCCCTGCATTCCTGGTATAAATCCTACTTGGTCATGATGTATTATCCTGGGGAAGACTTTCTGTAATCTTGTTGCTAAAATCTTATTTAAAATTTTTGCATCAATATTCATTAGGGAAATGGGTCTATAGTTTTCTTTCTCAGTTTTCTCCCTACCTGGTTTAGCTATCAGCACCATATCTGTGTCATAGAAGGAATTTGGTAGTACACCTTCTTTCCCTATTTTTTCAAATAGTTTATATAGTATTGGGATTAATTGTTCTTTGAATGTTTGGTAAAATTCACATGTAAATCCATCTGGCCCTGGAGATTTTTTCTTAGGGAGTTGATTAATAGCTTGTCCTATTTCTTTTTCCAAAATAGGGCTATTTAAATAATTTATTTCCTCTTCTGTTAATCTGGGCAATCTATATTTTTGTAGATATTCCTCCATTTCATTTACATTATCAAATTTATTGGCATAAAGTTGGGCAAAGAAACTCCTAATTATTACTCTAATTTCCTCTTCACTGGAGGAAAGTTCTCCCTTATCATTTTTGAGACTAATAATTTGATTTTCCTCTTTCCTTTTTCTAATCAAATTAACTAAAGGCTTATCTATTTTGTTGGTTTTTTCATAAAACCAACTCTTACTTTTATTTATTAATTCAATAGTTTTCTTATTTTCAATTTTATTGATCTCCCCTTTAATTTTCAGAATTTCCAATTTGGTATTTGATTGAGGGTTTTTAATTTGGTCTTTTTCTAGCTTTTTTAATTGTAAGCCCAGTTCATTGATCTTCTCTTTCTCTGTTTTATGCAAGTAAGCATCTAGAGATATAAAATTACCCCTTATAACCGCTTTAGCCGTGTCTCACAAATTTTGGTATGTTGTCTCATTGTTGTCATTCTCCTGGATGAAATTTTCGATTGTGTCTATAATTTGCTCTTTCACCCATTCGTTCTTCAGGATTAGATTATTTAATTTCCAAATAACTTGTGGTCTATTTTCTCCTGGCCTTATATTACATGTGAGTTTTATTGCATCATGATCTGAGAAGGATGCATTTACTATTTCTGCTTTTCTGCATTTGATTTTGAGGTTTTTATGCCCTAACACATGATCAATTTTTGTATAAGTTCCATGAACCCCTGAGAAAAAAGTATACTCCCTTCTATCACCATTCAATTTCCTGCAGAGATCTATCATACCTAACTTTTCTAGCCTTTTGTTAACCTCCCTAACTTCTTTCTTATTTATTTTGTGATTTGATTTATCTAATTCTGAGAGAGCAAGGTTGAGATCCCCCACTAGTATAGTATTACTGTCTATTTCTCCTTCATCTCTGTTAGTTTCTCCTCTAGGAATTTGGATGCTATACCACTTGGTGCATATATGTTAAGTATTGATACTGCTTCCTTGTCTATGGAACCCTTTAGTAAAATATAGTTTCCTTCCTTATCTCTTTTAATTAGATCTATTTTTGTTTTTACTTGATCCCAGATAAGGATTGCTACCCCTGCCTTTCTTTGTTCACCTGAAGCATAGAAGATTTTGCTCCAGCCCTTTAACTTCACTCTGTATGTATCTCTATGCTTTAGATGTGTTTCTTGTAAACAACATGGCTTTTAATCCAGTCCGCTACCCGCTTCCATTTTATGGGAGAGTTCATCCCATTCACATTCACAATTAAAATAACTATATCTGTATTCCCTGCCATCTTATTTACCCAGAGTTATGATTTTCTCTTCCCTTTCCCCTCTCTACCTTCCCCCCTCTCCAGTACTTTGCTCTTGATGACCACCTCCCACCAATAATCCTCCTCCCTTTAGAGTCCCTCCCTTCCCTTTATACCTTTCCCCTAATCCTTCTATTAGTTTATCCCTTTCCTTTTCTCCCCTCCCTTCCACCTTCCCACAAGGAGGGTCAGGCCTTTCTTTGAAGCCAAATGTGTCTGATATACTCTCTTAGAGTCCAATCTAATGAGAGTAAGGTTTACACAATACTCATCGCCCTCCCTTCTTTCCCTCAATTATATTAGATCTTCTATGTCTCTTTATGAGATTTTGCCTTATTTTACCTCCTTTATTTTTACTTTATTTTGCCTCCTTTCCCCCCTTCCCCCTTTTTCTTTTTCAGTATGGTATCCCTTCCACCTCTAATTTCTTTTCCATTATTATCAAAGAAAAATCAAATTATACTGCCATTCTTTAAGGATACCTATAGTAGAAATATAGACCTCAAGAGTTTTCCTTTTTACCTTTTTATGCTTCTCTTGAGTTCTCTATTTGGAGGTCAAATTTTTTGTTCAGATCTGGTCTTTTCATTAGAAATAGGTGAAATTCTCCTGTATCATTGAATGACCATCTTCTTCCCTGGAAGATGATGCTCATTCTAGCTGGATATCTTATTCTTGGCTGTAATCCAAGTTCTTTTGCCTTTCGGAATATCTGATTCCAGGCCCTTCAATCCTTTAAAGTGGAAGCTGACAGATCCTGTGTAATTCTCATTACAGTTCCTCGGTATTTCAACTGTTTCTTTCTAGCTGCTTGCAATATCTTTTCCTTGGTGCGATAGTCCTGAAATTTGGTCACGATATTCCTTGGGGTTTTAATTTTGGGGTCTCTTTCTGGAGGTGATCGGTGAATTCTTTCAATGCTAATTTTGCCTTCTGATTCTAAAACATCAGGGCAATTCTCTTTCATGATTTCCTGGAAGATAGCATCCAGGTTCTTTTTTTCATCGTGGCTTTCAGGGAGTCCGAAAATCCTTAAATTGTCTCTCCTGGATCTGTTTTCCAAGTCAGTTGTTTTTCCTAGGAGATATTTCATATTTTCTTCTATTTTTTCATTTTTTTTGTTTTTGTTTGACTGATTCTTGAAGTCTTATTGAGTCATTTACTTCTATTTGTTCAATTTTAATTTTTAAAGTATTATTTCCTTCAGTTATCTTTTTTAGCTCCTTTTGTAGCTGGCCAATTGAATTTCTTGATTCAATGAATTCTTTTTCCATTTTGCCAATTTTATTTTTCAGTGAATTGTTGTCTTTTTCCAATTCACCAATTTTGTTTTTCAGTGAATTGTTGTCTTTTTCCAATTCACCAATTTTGTTTTTCAGTTCACCATTTTTATTTTCCAGTGACTTGGTGATTTTTTCCAATTCATCAATTTTGTTTTTCAGTGAACTGTTTTCTTTTTCCAATTCACCAGTCCTATTTTCCAGTTTTTGATATTTCTGTTGCACTGATCTCAATTTATTTCCCCATTCTTCTTCTAGCTCTCTTTTGAGATTCTTAATGCAATCTTCCAGGTAAGCCTTCTGAAAGGGAGACCAACTTAAGTCTGCCTTTGTGGCTTCATCTGGGATTGTTTTCATAATGTCAGGATCTGGGGACTGTTCTATTTTTTCTCTGTAAAAGCTTTCTATGGTGAGAGCTCTCTTCTGCTTCTTGCTCATGATTTAAAGTTGGGATATTGGTCACCAGCAGAGAATACTGCAACAATTTGTATTTGCCCTGGGGCAGTTTGCCGAGTTGTCTTCCGGTCTGAGGCTGGTCGGGCTAGATTCACACTAGGACCATGTTTTCAGCTGCTCTCGATCCACCCTTTACCAAAGGCAGATCTGCCAAACCACCTGCCTGCAAGCAGAGCAAAGTGGCCCAGGCGTCTCCCAGGGGCTTCCTGGGTGCCTAAAATCCTCCCCTCTATCGCAGCCCTGACTTCTGCCCCGGCTGGAGTCTGACTGCGACCAGCGGCCGATTTCCCCTGAGGCTAACTTTCTCTGGAGTTCTTTCAAGGTAGATTTTTGATAGAAGTGCGTTGTAGTCCAAATGTTTGGCAGAGCCCTCACTCCAAAACCAGTTCGAAGGCTCACTTTATTTGGGTCTGAGGGAAGGTCTCAGGAGTTCACAGAGAATGCTGTCTGCTGTTCATCATCTTGGCTCCACCCCCCTGCTGAAGTTTATATATATTTTTTTATTTTTATTTTATTTGCATAACATATGTGTGGGTAATTCTTCAACAATAACCCTTACATAGCTTTCCGTTACAAATTTTTCCCCCCAACTCCCCACCCTTCCCCTAGATGGCAGGATATCCACTACATGTTAATTATGTTAAAATATTGGCAAATCGAATATATGTATACATATTTCCAAACTTATCATTGGTGTGCAAGAAAAATCTTATCTACACAAACGATATATCAGATAAAGGAAACACAATGTAAGCAAACATCAATCAAGGAGTATGAGAATGTTATGTTGTGGTCCACATTTCGCATCCCTCTCTCTGGGTGTATATGGCTTTCTTCAGTGAACAATTGGAGGTGGTTTGAAACATTTC
>JAJPUD010012053.1:3466-51225 GCA_023553655.1 Myrmecobius fasciatus
TTTCTTGATCTGGTAATTTGTTGTTATATATTTTGAATCCTCCCTAATATATCTATCTATCTACATGTGTGTGTGTGTATGTTAGTAGAGGAAATTATATTCATGAATGTTCAATTTTTCTTTACTTTCTTATAAATTGTTCTTTGGTTCTTTGCTGTGTATCTTATTTACTTCATTCCTTTCCCCCCTTTCATCCCTGCCCCAACCATAAGCAAGCTATAATTAAGAAAAGTTATATTAATATATGCATATATACATATATGCCCTCCCACACATATATATTCCACATACACACATGTCTTTCCTATCCTTGCTGCCTCTTTAATTAAATTCTGGTCCATAACTTGCCTTGCTATAAGCTCCTCCCACCCAAGGATACCTCTCTTGTGTTCTTCCCTCACCCTTTATTTCTCTATCTACCCATCCCTCCCCCATTATTTCTTCATAAATTTTGGAAGGTGTTATATCCTTTGTGGTATATATGTAGTGTTGCCTATTGAACTCATTCCTGACATGAGTAGGTTTTCAGAACTATGAGCCCTCCTTCCCCCTCTATTGTCTCTGTTTCTGTTTTTCCTTTGTACCTCTTTTATATATCATGTTTACTATTTTTACCTTGTATTCCTATCTTTCTTTTGAGCTACCTTAATGTTGATGTGAATCTTAAACATATAGTTTATATTTCCCAAGTAAAAAGAAAACATAAATAATTTGTCCATGTTTAAACAGTTCCTTAAAACTCATGTCTGATATTGGCTTTCATATGTAAAATTTTTTGTTAAGTTCCAATTTGACTGATACCCTTGACTGAAACCCTAAAAATCTGCTAGTTTGTTGAAGGTCCATTTTTTCTTGTTCAAAATTATAGATAATTCTGCTAGTTATGATATTTTTGGCCACAGGCTTAGTTCTTTTGATTGTTGGTAAATATAGTTCCAGGACTTGTGGTCTTTTATTTAGCTTCTGATAAGTCTTGCACAATTCTAATTGTAGTTCAGGATATTTGAATTGTTTTTTTTCTTATATCTTGAATAATTTTCTCTTTGATCTGGAAGTTTCAAAATTTGGCAATAATATTCTTGTATATTTTCCACAAAGGATCTCTTTGACATGGTGACCAGTGCATTTTTTCTATTTCTATTTTCCCTTTATGTTCTATCATTCCAGGACAATTTTCTTCAATTATTTCCTAAATTATTGTGTCAAGGGTCTTTTTCTGGCACTCTAGTTATTCTTATATTTTCTTTTCTTGATCTATCCTCCAGATTTGTCATTTTCCTATGAGATTTTTCATATTCTGTTCTATTTTCTCAATATTTATCATCTGTTTTAGTATTTCTTGGTCTCTCATAGTTTCACTGACTTCCTCTTGTCCAATTCTAATTTTCAAAGAATTATTTTCATCTTTGAGGCTCTGTATCTACTTTTCTATTTGGTTAATTTTTTTTCTCATAATCATGTTTTTTCTTGGATGGTTTTTAATTGATTTTAAATTTTTTTCCTCAATGTCTCTCATTTGGTTTTTGAAGTCTTTTTTGAGTTTTTTTTAAATAAATTCTCTCTACATGGGTAGTCATTTCACATTATTTTTTGGGGTAGAAGCTTTTTTTTTTAATTAAAGTATCCCAGTCTAAGTATCCCAGTCTTCCCTGTTTTTATAATATGTTTCAATGGTAAGGTTCTTTCTTCTTTGCCAGTTCACTTTCTTTTTTTTTCTTTCTTCCTTCCTTCCTTTCTTCCTTCCTTCCTTCCTTTCTTTCTTCCTTCCTTCCTTTCTTTCTTTCTTTCTTTCTTTCTTTCTTTCTTTCATAATAAGAAGTATTAGTATAAGCACCTCTAATCATGGGGTGGGTAGATAGTGCCTGAAGCTTTCCTTCAGCTCTCTGTTCTGACCAGTAATCTCAAACCAAGAGCTTCACCCTCCTGCAAGTGCCAACAGCCAGCAGTATCACTGTCCTGCTGCTTCTGCACTCACCAGGTATGCTGGTTCTTTCTCACCCAAGGCCTGGTCTCAGCAGCACAGGTTCACTTAGTCCTTGGGTACTCAGACCCTGACTGCACAAACAGTCTGGGAAGTGAAAGTCTTCATGGTTCCTTCTAAGGCTTCAGGCACACCTAACTAAACTGAGAGGTCCCCCCTTGATATTTCTATGGAGCTAGCCCAGGGGTATTTGCAGTTCAGACAGGTTAATTCTCAGCCCAGTGTATTTCTTCAGATCTTCTAGGGTTCTATTAGGACTCCTGTTTTGCCCCAAGTCTTCTTGATTTTTTACCAGTCTATGTTCTCTCTGATACACAAAATTGTTCTATTTGTGGGGAAAATAAGAGAGCATAAATTTACCAACCTACTCTGTGATCTTCCCAGAATCCTCCCCCACTAATTTTATGCTTAAAAATATCATCCCTTCGTATTCTGTTTATAGCCATGCTCTCAGTTTATACATAATTCTAATGCCCTAATAATGAGAAAGTTCTTATGAGTTGCAAATATTATCTTCCCAAGTAGGGATGTAAACATTTCTGTTTACTTTTTTTAAGCTTCTCTAGAGTCTTGCATTTGAAAGTCAATTTTTCTATTCATGTGGGGTCTTTTCATTAAGAATATTTGAAAGTTCTCTATTTAATTGAATATTCATTTTTTTCTCTAAAGGATTATACTAAGTTTTTCTGGATAGGTGATTTTTTATTGTAATGCTAACTCCTTTTATCTTTGGAATAACATATTGCAAGTCTTTTATTGTGGAAGTTGCTAAAATTTATGCTATCCTGACTATGGTTTTACCATTCTTAAAGGGTTTCTTTTTGACTGCTTGCAATATTTTTTCCTGGGAATTTTGGAATTTGGCTACAATATTCCTTGAAGTTTCCATTTTGGGAGCTCTTTCAGAGGTGATTGATGAATTCCTTTCATTTACATTTTACCCTTTGTTTCTAAAATATCAGGGCAGTTTTCCTTGATAATTTCTTGAAAAATTATGTCTATTTTCTTTTTTTATCATATTTTTCAGATAACCAAATAATTTGTAAATTATTTCTCCTGAATCTATTTTCCAGATAAGTTGTTTTTTAATGCTATATTTCACATTGTCTTCTAGGGTTTTTTTTTCATTCTTTTAGTTTTGTTTTATTGTTTATTTCTCATAAATAAATTTATTCAATTCTAATTTTTAAGGAATTATTTTCTTCAGTGAGCTTTTTTATCTTCTTTTTCATTTGGTCAATTCTACTTTTTGTTATTTTTGTTGTTTTGTTTTTGTTTTGAGGCAATTGGGGTTAAGTGACTTGTTGAGGGTCACATAGCTAGGAAGTGTTAAGTGTCTGAGATTGGTTTTCAGTTCAGGGCTGGTGCTCTATCCACTGTGCCATCTATCTGCCTCCATCAATTCTTCTTTTAAATTTTTTTTTTCTTTAGTGAATTTATGTGCTTTTCTTTCCATTTGGCCAATTCTGTTTTTAAGGCATTCTACTCAGTTTTTTATGTTTTTTTGTTTGTTTGTTTTACTATTTGGCTTAGTCACTGTCTTCATCTATACCTACAATACATGAAAAATTCTATTTTTTGTGGCAAAGGCCAAGTAGTGGAAGAAAACAATGAAAAAGTAAAAGTTTTTTTAATATATATACATAAATGTTTATAACGGTTCTTTTTGTGCTGGTCAAATACCATAAACGAATGAGATATGTATCCATTGAAGAATGGCTGAATATATTGCATCATATGAATATGATAGATTACAATTATGCTATTGGAAATAAAGAAAGAAAACATTTCAGAAAACCATGGAAAAACGTATATGAACTCATGCAGAATGAAGTAAACAGAGCCAGCAGAATAATTTCTGTTAAAACATCAATATTATAAAAATGAAGTATTATGAAGACATAAATTGGTGAAGAATGAAATGCAATTCATACAGTAGCAAGAACTCTATAGAAACAAACAACTCTTAAATTTTAGGAATGATGATCAACTTAATTATCTTTCATGCTTTAAAAAGACTGACAATGAAATGTGCTATCCATCACAGAGAGTAATGGATTTAAGATACAGAATGAGATATCATATATGAGTGTCTATTCTGCGTGTGTATATATACAAACATTAAGATAATCAGTTTTGATTCTCATGTTTATTATAATTTTTCTTCTTTTTTTGTTTTTAATTGGACTAGAGATGAATGAGAACAAAACAGATTCCTTTTCATTTTTTAAAATACAGATGTGGTGGGACGCTACAGAACTGAAATGTTGCATAAGCTTTCATTTGAGATCCCTATATTGATAGCTTTATTTCATGCTTTACTTTTTTATGAGATATCTCACAAAATGGAAATAATTTGCAAATGTAATAAAAGAGCAAAATATAAAATAAAATATTTCAAAAATGCATGGTAGAAAACAAACAAATATATGAGACACAAAAATATAGAGTTGTTTCATTTCATTACTTCCAGATCAAATCATATTATATATTTTTTCTGTACATTATAAAAGGTCAGTTTTCTATGTGAGCCTGTTTTCTTGTTCTTTTTTATGTTGATATGTACTTTCAAGTTCCAAAAAAAAAACACTTAAAAAAACTAATGCAAATGATTAGTAAGATTTTCTAAACTAGATCAATACTTCCTTCACTCAGAGTAACTGACCTGTCTTGAGTTTAATTGTCATCTTCTCATAAATGCCTCTTAAATTAACATCTCCCAATCCCTACTGAATGAATGTCTAATTGGTTGACGCATAGGCAACTCAAATTCAACATTTCCCCAATTAAATTAAGATACTTTTCATCCTAAACTAATTTTAAAACATTTAAAGTCTTCAATAACTTAATTCTAGGTCCTTGGTTCAAGTCATAAGTTCAATATTCTTCATCATGAACCTTAAAATCTATCATAGTTATCCTATTCTTTGTTTCTATTACATGATATTGTATCTCCTGTCCACATACCTTTGCTCAGTATTAGAATACTTATGTTTTGAATTGTCTCTGTGCAGAAACAGGAACACTAATACATTGTAGATGAAATTGTTAATTGGCTAAACCATTTTGGGGAAAAAAAACAATTTGGAATTAAGTGAAAAATTTCACTCAACTATTTTCTTCCTCCTCACCTCAGCCTCTTGAAATTCCAAGCTTCTTTCTAGTTGAACTAAATATTCCTTCCTTTAAGAAACTTTTTCTAATTACTTCAATTTTTATTATTTTCCTCTTCTAATTAATGTTTCATCACTTTGTATTTATTGTGTTTATGTATTACTTTGTTTGCTTTGTTGTCCTTCATTCCTGTAGAGGACCAAAATGACATCACAATGTTAGAGTCAAGTTAGTGTGTCCTAGTGTGACTGATTAGAATTATGAGCTCTGAATGTTCAAATAGTCTCTATGAACTTTCTGCCTTTGCACATCACGCATTACTTTTGGGCTAATACAATTCTGCTTTGCTCATAGAGCTCAGCATCTTCTCTGATGAGGGCACACCATTACTTGTGCCAGGATTTCTTCTACGATATAATCAATTCTAAAGTTTCTAAGAGAGATCCTGAGAGTCCTTGTATTGTTTTTTCTGACCACTTTCTGAGCACTCTGTGCAATTTCTTCATAAAATAGTCTTTTTGGCAAATGTACATTTGGCATTTGAATGATGTGGCCAGCCCAGCAGAGTTTTGCTCTCTTCAGTGGAGTCTGAATGTTTGGCAGTCTAGTTCAAGAAAGGACCTCATTGTCTGGTATCTTATGCTGCCAGAGGATCTCCAGAATTTTCCTAAGACAAGTTAAATGAAAGCAATTCAGTTTATTTGGTATGGCACTGGTATACCGTCCAGCTTTCACAGGCATGCAACAATGAGGTCAACACAATGGCTCTGTAGCTCTTCAGTTTGGCAGTCAATCTAATACCTCTCCTCTCCCACGTTTTCCTATGAAGCATTCCAAATACTGAGCTACCTTTGGCAATGTATATGTATGTATATATAAAAAATGGCATAGATAGATCTATAATATTTATCTGTTGGGATTTTCCCTCTAACATGTAAGCAGGGCCCATCTTTAATATTTGTAATCTAGGACTTAGGACAATACCTATTACATTAATCTTATTCTAGGATAATGGTTAATTTGTTTCACATATTTCTTAGAAATGAAGGGTTTCTCCTCGGGGTAAAGATGGGAGATAATTGATAAGAATAATAATAAGGCACATAAAAAGAACATCAATATAATATATAAAAGAAAGCAAGTGAACATAGGAGGGAACACAAACTGAGCAATAAAATAAGAGGCATTTATTAAGTGCTTGCTATATGTTCCCTGCACTATGCTAGTTAAGTGGTATAAAAGTAAAACAAATGCTACAATCCCTATAGTAGATTTTTAATCAATACTGGTTAATTGATTGATTGGTGGATTGATTAGAGATCTTCTCTGTTCTTTTCATGCTCAAGACAAGCAAGACAGATGGCCTTACAAACAACTTTGCTTGAACTTGTTTGACAGATAAGTCTAGTGTCTTTTGCCCCATGGTAGAAGAAATTCTTTGCATCTGGCATAATCAATGGTGCAGTAAGATGAAATGAGAATTTAGAGCTTTTATGATGCTTTTCCCATGCTGTTTTAATAATGCTTTAAGCTCTTTTAAAAAACATTTTAATTTATTGTATTTTTTACTTATTACATTTGTACCCTGAGGCTGGCTAGTGAAGGATGCAATTTTGAAAATCTAAGAAAAAAAATAGCTGAAGTGACAACATTTCTGTAGTATTTCTAGGCCTCCTGGAAATTCAAGATATAAGACATCTTAAAAAGAAGACAATTATAGTAAAACTACATGCTCAACATTTCACAAGCAATGTGAAAACTCTCTACATGCCAAGCTGTGGGGCTTTAGCATATAATTAAATATTTCAAAGGCAATCTATTATGATAGGCCAGCAGATTGCTTACCTGGTGCTTCAGTCTGTGAACTTGTGAAAACATTTTTTCAACTATATTTCAATATAATTGATTTCCTTTGTAATTTTATGTATTTTATTTTATTTATTTATTTGTATTATTTTTAGAAGGAATCAATGGGCTTCATTAGCCAAATTAATTAATGATGCAAAAAAGTAAAAAACCTTAGATCATGTATATTAAAGAGATATTATTAATATTAATTCACTAACTTAATGATTTAAATTATCTATTAATTTAAATGGTCTGAAAACAGTTTGATGAACTAGATTTTGGTGAGATTCTACAGGTAGTTTTTTGTTTTGTTTTGTTTTGTTTTGTTTACAAATTTTAGTAAAATTTTTGATTTTGCTACTTTGACCTAAAAGTTTTGAGGTTATGACTGGGGATCAGTGATAATATAAATAAAGAGCTGTCCTTAGAACAAGGAAGTCTTAGGTTTAATATATGTATTAATAAGTATTTAATTCCATTACTTCCTAGACAATTCTCAAGACTATTGGTTGCAAATAAGTTACCAACATGTATTTGTAGAAGTTCTTTTTCTGAAAGTTTTCTGTAGTAATGAAATTACGTGTACAAGTCTTATTCCTATCTCTTACACTTGTTAGTAAATTATTTCTATCTCCTGTGAGAGATTCATAACCACTAAGAAATAGTTAGCCCAGGGGGTGGCTAGGTGGCGCAGAGGATAGAGCACCAGCCCTGAAGTCAGGAAGACCTGAGTTCAGATCTGGCCTCAGACACTTAACATTACCTAGCTGTGTAACCCTGGACAAGTCACTTAATTAACCCCAATTGCCTCAGCAAAAAGCAAAAAAAAAAAAAAAGAAAGAAAGAAAGAAATAGCCCAGATTGGTTTAATAATACACATAGAAAAAAAAAAGTGAATGAAACATCACTTGTCAAGTATGCTGTGCAGGCAGACTATAAAAATATTTGTTGCTATTGTTGATTATTTTTCAATCTTGTCCAATACTTTGGGGTTTTCTTGCAAAGATACTGAAGTACCTTTACATTTCTTTCTCCAGCTCTATTTACAGATGAGGAAATTGAAAGTGACAGAGTTAAGTGACTTGCCCAGAATCACATAAATCTGAGGCTTCCTGACTTCAGGCCCAGTGTTGTATCATATTAAATAAATTATACATCATTTACATATTAGATATAATACTTTAGAAATATGTATATATCTATATATATGCATATATGCATACAAATATAAAGACTGTTCATCCAGTTATACATATACATTTTTACCTCTAACCTAATCATATAGCCTGTTAACATGTTTTCCATGTATTCAGAGAGGCTTGTGTACAATGTTTCAGATTTGGAACCTCAGGTTACATGAAAAGATAGATGGACAGATACGTACATACATACATACATATGTACATGACAGATAGATGGGTAGACAGAATTGTAGATCAAAATGATGATATAAATACAGATTTTGGAAAATCACCAAAAAATAGAAACTAAGATCAAATTTCTTGTCTGACCCCAACCTTTTCTCTCTTTTTATATCAAAATATTCCCCAATTTACTAAATTGATCATCTATCACAGATCAACTGACAGATTGGTAGTGGGCAAGAGCAGGCAGCAACATGTAGCAAGTAAGGACATAAGAAAGAAAATCATTATAAAACATAACATCTATGAAATATATGCTTAAAAACAAAGGTAGTCTGGCCATGTGACAAGAGCAAGGAATAATCTGTGGACAGCTTCTGTGCTCTATTGGTATTTTTGTCATATCAAAAAAGAAAGAGGAAAAACCTCATTATATTGAGTGAACTCATTGTGGCAAAATTTTGGAAGGTTTCAGACAAGATTGTCACTGAGTGCTCAGGGAAAAATAATTGAAATCTACTTCAGTGGAGGGAATAATCACATCAATGAAATCATAAGTATTGAAATATATAAAGACAAATTATTCATGTAGTGAATATCATCAACAACAACAATAAGCATTTGTTAAGTATGTATTATGTGCCAGTCATGTGCTAAGTGCTGGAGACATTAAAGAAGAAAAGAAAAGACTAACTATAGTCCCTCCAAAAAGCTAACATTATAATTAGAGAGATCACCTGAAAACAGATAGGCACAAGCAAAATATTTGCATTATAAGTAAGAGGTCTCAAAAGGAAGGCATTGGGTAGGGGTGGTGGGACCAAGACAGTCTTCTCATAGAAAGCAGGATTTGAGTAGTCTTGAAAGAATAGGTACCTCATAGAAAGAGTTCTAGATTTGAAGTTTGAAAGAACTGAGTTCAAATTGTGGCACTAAACAAGTCACTTAAATTCTCTCAGTTCATCGTCTATTAAAATGTACCTAATAGTCACATCTCTTGCATGAGATTGATATGGTAATCAAAATGAAGTAATATAATGTACAGTGCTTTGAAAACCTTAAAATGCCATATGAATACTAGCTACCAAAAAAAAAAAAGCCAGAGAAATCAGGAGGTAGAAAAGAGAAGCGATACATGGGGATAACCAATGAAAAAGCACATAGGAAATAAAATATTTTGGGAGAGGAAAGGTGTCTTAGTAGTTGTTGTAGTAGTAGTAGTAGTAGTAGTACTAGTAGTAGTAGTTGTAGTAGTAGTAGTAGTACTAGTACTAGTAGTAGTACTAGTAGTACTAGTAGTAGTAGATGCAATGCTTAGGTGATCCTTTGAAGTAGGATGTTGTGAATGATGAGTATTCTCCCCATGGACATGAGCAACACACAGACCACTTTGTTTTTCCTCTTGTACCCAGTCAGGGCTTTTTATGCAGCCAGTGGAACATATCCTACTTCTTCTAGTACACTGTGATAAGCTTTCCTGATGATCAACAAAGTCAAAGCCCTCTCATACCTTACTGATCGTCAGAAAAACAAATATAGAAATGTATTCCCACCCTTGGACCCCCTTAGAAAACAACTGCTCCTATTAACCCAGGTATGAGACACTGAGATCCCCTATGCTTACCTGTTACTCCTTGACCTTCTCCCCCATAATGAAGTCTTAACCATTTCCCTACCCATTTTCCTTTAGGCTTATACCAGGAGGAGTAACCTAGGGGAAATTCTGTTCTTCCCTGTAGGTGTTACCTAGAGCTCTCTTTTCTTCCCTCACTAACCTGAGCTGTTGACCTCAACTGCCTGTGATAAGTATTAATGTGACTAAATATGCTCCTGAATGACTAGAGGAGTTCTTCCCTTTGTACTGGTACCCCATGCACCCTGTCCAGGCTAGTGTTGGCAAGTTTTCCACGTCAACCAATCAACAAAAATGCACACACACACACACACACATAGATACATGTATATGCATGGCAATTATGTATGTAAAATAAATGTAATTTATAAACATATGCATGTGTGCTTATATGCATATATGTATGAATGCCCTGTGTATAGGTATACATTATGGATGTGTGTATATCGAGCATGTGTGTGATGGAAGAGTGTGTGTGTGTGTGTGTGTGTGTAAATGGAAAACAATCTCTGAGAGAAAGATTCTTTGTTGAAGGGAATAATAAAAAGACTTCTTACAGAAGGTGGAATTTGAGCTGATTCTTGAGGGAAGACATGAGGTAAAAATGAGGCAGTTGACCATTCCGTACATGGGGATAGTCAGTGAAAAGGCCTAGATCTGGAGAGTTGTGTGTGTGTGTGTGTATTTGTATGTATGTGTGTGTGTAAAAATAAGTATGTCAGTGTGACTCAATCAGAGAGTATATAGAAGATAGTAGTGTGCTGATAAATGTTTAAGAACCAGATCTTTGCAAGAGGAAAAAATAAATGTACACAATACAAATTTTTAAGCTTAATCTGCATTTAAAAAAATTTCACATCACTTTCTTAACTTTAGACAATTTCTCAAAGTAATATATCAAGGCTTTATTCATTTGCCTGTTTTTGAAGTATAAATGGTGAAACTGAAAATTTAACAATTTGTTCTCAAGTTGGCACCATTACCCCTTGACAGAAAAGAATGCTGATATATAAAAGGCAGAGAAAAGTGGGGACTTCCTTTGAAGAGGCTACAAAATACAATCTGGGAGGTAAGACGGTCCCTTGTAAGATAAAGAATTAAGTTGTATCAGCATATGTTCAATTTTGAATGAGTAATAAATAACCCATAAGAACTAAGGGAAAGAAGCACAAGAGACAGCCGGAGAAGAGGCAAAACTTCTGATCTTCCTTTGACCCATACTAGCTGTCTCACTATAGACAAGATCTTTAACTCTTCATTGTGCCAGGCTGTTCTCTAAGATTACAAATGATAATACAGTTTTTGATCATTTTAAGCAGTTTTGAGAAAGCTGAGAACAAAGAGGTAAAGGAGGTTTCCCAAAGTCACATAGCTAATACTTAGCAGATTTGGAATTCTAATATAGCCCTTCTGACTTGGGGTCATCTTTTGTTTTGAAGGCCTTCTCTAGTACCTAGCAAATATTGTATCCCTTGCTATTTTTCTCTTATGTAACATTTAAAGATTTATTAATATTTAAACTTCTTGGCACCATTGGGTCCATCACTTTTGTTCTACTCTGTAAAAGCTAATGTATTTTACATTAGCATTCGGATTTTCCTTGAGCTCTCAATGGAAGCTTTAGGCAAAACATCCTTTGGGGGCATGTTCTCCTGGAAGAGCTTGTGAAATCTTGTAGTGCATTCTGGTTGTAAGGCAAAAGCAAAATCAATTGCTTTTTATCACTTTGTGAATGTACTTGTACACACACACACACACACACACACACACACATGCATGAACAGGTAGCACTGCCTTCAAGCAAAGCTAAGAGCATCAATTGTATCTTTTATATATGAATGTCAAAAGTTACTTTTGTTTCAGTGGCTATACATGGTAGATGATCCTTTCAAATGGATATGTATATGTAATCGCATTTTTCACTGAGAGGAGGGGAAAACCTTATTCCCGACTCTCACATCCTCACTGAATTATAAAAAAGTGAAAGGTTTCTTCTAATTTCCGTATTGTAAGGGAAAGTTAATCCATGATGCTTGATGCACCCTACTGTAACTTAAATTTTGAGCTCTTCACCTTGGTCCATGAAAAGAGAGTTTGGGGCCTTTAAATGACTGTGGTGAAGGAATTCAGCAAAATGTTAGAATTTTGATAGTATCTTATATAATTAATTAGTTATAAGGAATTCATGGATTTGGGGAATATCTGTGATTCTCTTAGTTTAATGGAATTCTTTTAGAAATTGTCTCCACCAAGGCCAGGAGAAAATACACCAAAAATCAATTGGAAACTAAATAATTTTATCCTAAAGAATAAATGGGTGAAAAAGCAAATTACAGACACAATTACTAATTTCATCCAAGAGAATGACAATAATGAGACAACATACCAAAATTTGTGGGATACAGCCAAAGCGGTAATAAGGGGAAATTTTATACCTCTCGATGCTTATTTGCATAAAATAGAGAAAGAGAAAATCAATGAATTGGGCTTGCAACTAAAAAAGCTAGAGAAAGAACAAATTAAAAACCCCCAATCAAATACCAAACTTGAAATCCTAAAAATAAAAGGAGACATTAGTAAAATTGAAAGTAAAAAAAGATTGAATTAATAAATAAAACTAAAAGTTGGTTTTATGAAAAAACCAACAAAATAGATAAACCTCTACTTAATTTAATTAGAAAAAGGAAAGAGGAAAATCAAATTGTTAGTCTCAAAAACGAAAAGAGAGAACTTTCCACCAATGAAGAGGAAATTAGAGCAATAATCAGGAGTTACTTTGCCCAACTTTATGCCAATAAATTTGATAACCTAAGTGAAATGGAGTAATATCTACAAAAATATAGATTGCCCAGATTAACACAAGAGAAAATAAATTACTTAAATAGTCCCATTTTAGAAAAAGAAATAGAACAAGTCATTAATCAACTCCCTAAGAAAAAATCCCCAGGACCAGATGGATTTACATGTGAATTCTACCAAACATTTAAAGAACAATTAACTCCAATATTATATAAACTATTCAAAAAAATAGGGAATGAAGGACTCCTACCAAACTCCTTTTATGATACAGACATGGTACTGATACCTAAACCAGGTAAAACAAAAACAGTCAAAGAAAATTATAGACCAATGTCCCTAATGAATATTGATGTAAAAATCTTAAATAATATATTACCAAAGAGATTACAGAAAATCATTCCCAGAATAATACACTATGACCAAGTAGGATTTATACCAGGAATGCAGGGATGGTTCAATATTAGGAAAACTATTAACATAATTGACTATATTAATAACCAAATTAACAAAGAACATATGATAATCTCAATCGATGCAGAAAAAACATTTGATAAAATCCAACATCCATTCCTATTAAAAACATTAGAGAGTATAGGAATTAATTGACTTTTCCCTAAAATAGTCGGTAGCATCTATTTAAAACCATCAGCTAGCATCATATGTAATGGTGATAAACTGGAACCATTCCCAATAAGATCAGGGGTGAAACAAGGTTGCCCACTATCACCATTACTGTTCAATATTGTATTAGAAATGCTAGCCTTGGCAACAAGACAAGAAAAAGAGATTAAAGGAATTAGAGTAGGTCATGAGGAAACCAAATTATCACTCTTTGCAGATGATATGATGGTCTACTTAGAGAACCCTAGAGAATCAACTAAAAAACTATTAGAATTAATCCACAACTTTAGCAAAGTTGCAGGATACAAAATAAATCCACATAAATCATCAGCATTTTTACACGTCACCAACAAAATGCAACAGCAAGAGATACAAAGAAAAATTCCATTCAAAATAACTATCGATAGTATAAAATATTTGGGAATATATCTGCCAAGGGAAAGTCAGGATCTATATGAGCAAAACTACAAAACACTCTCCACACAAATAAAGTCAGATCTAAACAATTGGAAAAACATCGAGTGCTCTTGGATAGGTCGAGCGAATATCATAAAGATGGCAATACTACCTAAACTAATCTATCTATTTAGTGCTATATGAATCAAACTCCCAAGAGATTATTTAATTGAACTAGAAAAAATAACAAAATTCATCTGGAAAAACAAAAGGTCAAGAATTTCAAGTGAATTAATGAAAAAAAAATGCAAATGAGGGTGGCCTAGCTGCACCAGATCTAAAACTATAATATAAAGCAGTGGTCACCAAAACCATTTGGTACTGGATAAGAAATAGATTAGTGGATCAGTGGAATAGGTTAGGTTCACAGGACAAAATACTCAATGACAATAGTAATCTAGTGTTTGATAAACCCAAAGACCCCAGTTTTGGGGATAAAAACTCACTACTTGACAAAAACTGCTGGGATAATTGGAAACTAGTATGGAAGAAACTGGGCATTGACCCACACCTAACACCATATACCAAGATAAGGTCAAAATGGATTCATGATCTAGGCATAAAGAATGATATTATAAATAAATTAAAACAATGTAGGGTGGTTTACCTCTCAGACATGTGGAGGGGGGAGGAATTTGTGACCAAAGAAGAACTAGAGTTCATCATTAATCACAAAATAGATAAGTTTGACTATATCAAGTTAAAAAGTTTTTGTACAAACAAAATTAATGCAGACAAGATTAGAAGGGTAGCAGTAAACTGGGAAAATATTTTTACATCCAAAGGTTCTGATAAAGGCCTCATTTCTAAAATATAGAGAGAATTGACTCAAATATATAAGAATTCAAGCCATTCTCCAATTGATAAAGGGTCAAAAGATATGAACAGACAATTTTCAGACGAAGAAATTGAAACTATTTCTGGTCACATGAAAAGGTGCTCCAAGTCACTATTGATCAGAGAAATGCAAATTAGGACAACTCTGAGATACCACTACACACCTGTCAGATTGGCTAAAATGACAGGAAATGATAATGATAACTGTTGGAGGGGATGTGGGAAAACTGGGAGACTGATACATTGTTGGTGGAACTGTGAACGGATCCAACCATTCTGGAGAGCAATTTGGAACTATGCTCAAAAAGTTTTCAAACTGTGCATACCCTTTGACCCAGCAGTGTTTCTAATGGGCCTATATCCCAAAGAGATTTTAAAGGAGGGAAAGGGACCCACATGTGCAAAAATTTTGTGGCAGCCCTTTTTGTAGTGGCAAGAAACTGGAAATTGAAAGGATGCCCATCAATTGGAGAATGGCTGAATAAATCATGGTATATGAATGTTATGGAATATTATTGTTCTGTAAGAAACAACCAACAGGAGGATTTCAGAGAGGCCTGGAGAGACTTGCATGAACTGATGCTGAGTGAAATCAGCAGAACCACAAGAACATTATACACAGCAACAAGACTATACAATAATCAATTTTGATGGACATGGTTCTCTTCAACAATGATGTGATTCAAACCAGTTTCTATTGTTCAGCGATGAAGATAGTCATATATATCCAGAGAGAGGCCTGTGGGAACTGAGTGTGAACCACAACACAGCATTTTAACGCTTTCTATGAATATTTCCATGCATTTTATTTTCCTTCTTAGGTTGTTTTTTTTCTTCTTCTCTTTCAAGATCTGATGTTTCTTGTACAGTAAGATAACTGTATAGACATGTATACATGTATTGTATTTGCCATATAATTTATCCTATTTAGCATATATTAGATTACCTGTCATCTAGGGGTGGGGGTGAGGCGAAGGAGGGGAAAAGATTGGGAAAAAAGTTTTTGCAAAGGTCAATGTAGAAAAATCACTCATGTGTTTTGTAAATAAAAAGCTTTTAAAAAAAAAAGACAGAAAGAAACTGTCTCCACCAGTGGCAATCCACTGATGATTTATTAGAGAAGTCCCTATCAATTTTATGAGGCACACAAAGGTAAATTATTTGTCTAAAGTCTCAGGGCTAATGTCAAAATCAGTATTTGAACCTACTTCTTTTGAAGCCCAGTACTCTATCCATTGTACCACACTGCCTTTGATTTATGGGATGTATTATGGGAGATTGCTGTAATTTACAATTTTTTTTAATTTGAGTCTCATAAATTGAAGTACTCAATATACATAATTTACATAAGGTATTTCTGTATGCATGCATACTCTAATTCTTGAAAATTTAAGGGAAGAAACATTTAAGGCCTCAAGCAACAATCACAGGAATCCAATCTGACTTTTTGGCTCTATGAACATTCAGTTAAGTCATAAACAAAAGCAGTAATTCTAGAGCAGAAGATACCAAAGAGTCAAGTTAAATTTTGACTGGGAATAAATGTTTAATTTCTCTAATTCATTTCATTATTTCTACAATGCCTTAAGGTTTATAAGGTAGACTCAAAAAAAAAATTTCAAAGTATATTTGCCTGGAGCTATGATTTTATTATTATAGGGAAATCCCAGTGAGCATTTTCTTTATAATTTCATCTTAGAGAATTCCTGAATCATTGAATGTGACTTGTCCAAGGCCACTTAGCCAATTATGTATAATCAAAAGAGAAACTTTGCCCTTGATCATGCTGACTGTGGGCCAATTTCTATCCATTGTTCTTCAAATATATACACAATACATGTAAATTCTGAGGTACTACTAATTTTTACTTTATCAACAAATCAGGTTTCCAAAGTAAGGCTAGCTACCTCTCTCTTCTCAAAGTTCAAGGAATCAGAAGTGGATTGTTCAAAAGACATTACTTCAAGCCCTCACAAGGGCACTTACTTCAAAAATTACCAGCTGAGAATAATTTATTCAGCTGGGCTTGGATAACTTTTAGGAAGGTATATTTATAAAAGTGGGACATTAAGGCAGTTGATACAAAAAATATTTCTCCAAATATTTATGACATAACCTCCTAATATCATATACTAAATCCAGGGGGAAATGAGTTTGAATGCAGAAAGTACATGTGGCAAAGGAGCAATAGCTCATGGTTGCTGGAATTCCTCTTCTGTTTGTGGGGTGGTCAAAAAGCACTCCATGCTTATTCTGTGTCCATCTGTCCT
The DNA here is from genome assembly GCA_023553655.1 of Myrmecobius fasciatus. Classification (NCBI taxonomy): domain Eukaryota; kingdom Metazoa; phylum Chordata; class Mammalia; order Dasyuromorphia; family Myrmecobiidae; genus Myrmecobius; species Myrmecobius fasciatus. Next base: position 20,390 of record JAJPUD010012053.1, read on the forward strand.
CAGATTCCCAATATATATACTGCTGCCAATTGATAAAAGGAATTAACCTAAAGATACTGATGGAATGATTAGAATACTCAAAAACTCCATTGAAGATCCCAAAGGACTCTTCTGGCTAAGGTCTATATAGAAAGGAAGAAATTTGGTCCTGACCTCTCCTTCCCCCTATTCTTCTAGAAAGTTCATCCTCAAGAATGTGCTGGAGGGCTAAGTACTCGGATTTCCTGAATTCTTAATTCTAGCTAACCCCATGAATTTATATAAGGCTTCAATCATTGGAACAGACTTCTTTCTTGGCATTATTTCACTTCATTAAATGGTCTTCAAGACTTTTTGAACTTAATCCAAAGTCTATGAATGGTTGAAGTATATTCTTACTTAGTTAAAGTATCAAAGATAAAATGGGGTTGGGAGTTTCAAACTTGCCCTTACATATGGTAAAAATAGTATTTATCATTTTTTGTTTTTTCCATCACTTTATTTTTTGTACAATTTGATCTGTGATTTTTTAAATTAATAGTTACTTTTCTTCTTTCCACCAATGGGAGGAAAAAATACTGCAACAAATACACATAAACAAAACAAGTCTTCACTTTAGCCATGTCTAAAAATACATATCTCAACATCTATTTAGTGTATCACATATTTCTCTATCAGGAGGTTGGTACCATTGTAAATCATTTGTTTTCTGTAATCTTAGTTGATCATTGCATTGAGCAAAGTTAAGTGCTTACAATATTCTTGGTATATTATAAATTCTTCTTTTGACTATATTGGCATTAGTTCAAGCTGAAATTCAAATGATGCCCATTCCCACCCCTTCCTTTCCTCTCTCTCTCTGTCTGTGTATGTATGTACGGATTGCTATCAGCATGTCCTCTGTAGTGTATTCTTTCCCAGCCTCCCTATTTATTTCTTCTTTTAAGATCATTAGCACTTAATAAAAAATCACTCCCAGGAGGACAATCTCATTTGACTTATTGTAATGACCCTTGCTGATAATATGAATCTTAGGGGATGCTTGTAGCATTCCTGTATTAAAATACATACACTTTGTCTTTTTTCAGATTGTTCACTTATATTTAATATTTTATACTACTTTATATGCCTGTATTTATATTTCAAAATTTCTACTCATTAGCATTGCTTGGAAGTTCTATTTCTTTAAAGGCTCATTTCCTTCCTAATAATATAATATTACAGTATTTTTGGATAAGTTGTTCTTGGTCATAATCATTTATCTCTTGCCTTTTAGAATATAACATTCTTTTTCTCTACTCTTTTAAAGTGATAGCTGTTAAATCTTATATTATCCTGATTCTAGTTCCTCAACACTTAAACTCATTTTTTTCTGGGTTACTATAGATAAATAGTTAGATAGATAGATAGATAGATAGATAGATAGATAGATAGATAGATAGAAGATGAATGGATGGATAGATACATAGATGGATGGATAGATGGATACATAGATGGATGTAGGTGAGATATATATGTGTTTGTATCTGTATGTGTCTTGGGCTAAGTTGTTAATTTCTTTTTCAAATCACTTCCATATGACTCATTTCTTTTCCAACTATTATCTTTGTTGTTTCACTTTATTAAATATGATCATTAACTCATTTTTTGCAACTTATATCATTTATTTAGAAATTCTAATTCATTTTTTTCTGGCAAACTGTGCTTTTCCTTTTAGGCTTTGCTTATAGGTATTTTGGAGTAAGTCTATTCTTTTTTTTTTTGGTCTTGCTGCTCTCATAATAGTTTAATATTCTTCCAGTGATATGTTTCTGCATTGTTGGCCCACTCTAAAGCTCTAGGAGTTGAATCTATGATCCCAATCTCTCTCCCAGGGTGAAATGCCTTCAAACTGTTATGCTGAATCGGCTCTGGGCTACCTTGTCATTGAGGTAAAGGGAGAATGGAATAAAGGTGGCCTATTCTCTTACTCCTGGCCTCCAGTTTATGTAATGTACATTTTTATTGAAAATGCCCTAGTCTTACAGTAAAGGAATTGATTCTGATTAAAAATTTAATGGGCTAGAAATATATGGAGGACCAATATTAAGAGTGGGTAAAGTTTAGAAAATATATGTTAAGTTAATTTTCTAAAACATAAAAAAGTTTGCTTGTATTTTTCAGTCTGGTTTATATTAAGTTTTTAATAATTCTAATAATGATCTAGAAAAAATAGTATTGGCTGGGAAGTCAAGAGTGCTTTTAAATTTTAATTCTTGAACAAATTGTGTGGTCACAGGCATATTACTTCACTTCTCTGTTTTCTTATTTATAAAATAGGGGGTTTAGATTAGATATCTCTCAGATTTTTTATAACTAATATGATTTGATCCTTTCACAATAGTCAAATCAGTCATTGCATCACTACTAAGAATGCTATGAAAACTAGTTCATAATATGACTTCAAGAATTCTCTTTTAGATTAAAGATAGAGACTAAAATATTCCCTACTAAGAAAACATATGAGCAATGGTTCTTTTCATATGAGCAATGGTCCTCTTGTTTATGTACTATTTGTTTGTCCTTTCCTCTTTTCTCCACAAAAAGGACCATATATATTAAAATACTGACCTTTCCTTTATGAATAAATTAGAAATTTTATATTGACTAGAGAATTTGGAAAAAGTTGAAATAACACTGAACTTGGAATCAATACCAATTCTGTCATATTTACTCCGTGTGTATTCTGGGTAAGTTATTTCCCTTCTCTGTAACTTGAATTCCTTATTTACAAAATGATATCTTTGATCAAGATGATACCATGTGATCATGTTATAACATGCATCATCATTAGATATAAAATGTAATCACATTATAACATGCATAATTGCATTCTACATATGACATCATATAACATTATATAATATCATTTTTGATGTTTATCAATTTTAGTTATGTCCAATACTTGATGGCCTTGTTTGGGGTTTTCTTAGAAAAAATACTGTAGTATTTCTTTCTTTCTCTAAATTTCTTTCTCTAAATCATTTTATAGATAAAAAACTAAGGCAAACTAAGGTAAATTTAACTAAGGTTAAATGACTTACCCAGAGATAACCAGAATTGCTAGTGTCAGGATGGATTTCAAATCAGGAAGATGAGTCTTTTATTTTCATGTTATAATGTATAAATAAATATCATCATTTAATTATATGTTTTATCTTTTTTGTTTTAACACATATAATTAGATAACAATGTTATGTTATATCATTAGAAACCATGATATGTTTTTGACATATATCATCGTTTTCCTACTTTGTAAATCTTAAAGTGCTATATGAGTGCTCATTATCAAAATCATTGTCAATATCATATGATCTTTTCTAGATCTAGATTTATGATCTTAGGGTTAGGTTCTGGAATTTTCAGTCTAAGGACTCTGCATTTCATTTTCTATAGGATAGACATATGAACAGCAAGACATAATGGAAGAAATACTAGATTTGAAATTGGAGACTTGGTTTTAAATCACACAACTGCATTAACTAACTATATGACTAAGTTAGTTACTGAACAATTCTGTGTCTCAAGAAGCTTCCCCAACTAATCAATTCCTAAAATATTTGACTAAACTCTTCAGCGATAGAATAATTAGATTTGTTTGTTGGAAGAAATTCCTATAGCTGGAGTTTACCACAATATTGAAATCATGTATCCTTCTCTAATTAGGAAGATTGAGAGGAAAGAACATTTTTCCTACTAGCTAAATTTTACTTTTACTTTTAATACTGATTTTTTATTATGACCAATGGTGTAATAGATTCATTTAAGTGTTTAAAAATGATCAGCAGTGAAAATTTTACATGAGAAAAGCACATAATGAGCAGAAATGACATGCATTTAAAAAAAAGATTGTACACATAGGAGACATCTAAAATGGTCAATTACACTTCAAATACAAATAATGCATCCTAAGCTCATTAGCGTCTTCAATTTCATTGTATTAATGCCTTACTTATAACAGTTCTTATGGTCATTCAGCAAGCAGTTAAAATGTTCAGTTCATTTATGGCACAACTTATTTGTAAAATGAAGTCAAGGAGACCTAAGGGCTAATTGATTATCTCCTCCAGTATTTGCCCTATCAGTACCTTGAAAGGAAGTCAATTTCAAAGTACTATATAAAATAAGTTGCCTTATTCATATGGGTTTCAGGTAATGGTCCATGAAGATGTCCAAAGAATCATTTAGCAGAACAGGGGAAGACGTTAAAATCCATTTAAAGATGCAGAAATTCATGTTTAAAGGCAAACTTCATGGTTTGAAAGTGAGCTCATTTAATTACCTATTTACAGGATTCAGAGTGAACTATGTGGCGATGTGAAAATGAAATAGTTGAGATATTAAATTTGGAAAATTTGAAATTATCCCTATAGGAATCCTCTCAACTAAATGAATGATAAGGCAAGATACATTTTAATGAAACAGCAACATCCCTAGGTAGTTTTGAAACCTTAAAGCTATGGCAGAGCTGTTTAATACTTATCAGAGTTGGAGATTCTTTTTTTTTCTTCTGTCTACATAATGTCAAGCAAGTAGATTAAACTTAGAAAAAAAATCATATAAATAGACAACCATTATCATTCTATGGGCCAAATGCATGATTTTTTCACATACACAAACAAGCACAATTGCAGATTTACACATCTACATTTTTATCTAGAAATATGTTGTGGTGTAAACATAGTCTTTGGCATAATCAAGTTATAGTGCTATGTTTTGGGTAGGAAGAGGGAGATCCTTAAAGATTCAGGTCTTGGGAGGGAGGAAGGAACCAGATGCTCATGTAATTAATGCACTCTGGTAATAGAGCAGTGAATATTGCTCCCCCCCCAAAAAAAGACCTTATATTTATGAGCTTACATTCTTCTATCCTAGCAACCTAGGAAATACATGCTACGTTGAGGCAGCTAAGTGGTGCAATGAAGATATACACCGATTCTGGAATAAACCATGTTTCAATTTTGTCTCATGAAATTTTGTCAGTGAAAAAGTCACTTTTCTAAGTTTCCTCATCTATCTAATGAGTATAATTATAACACCTGCCTCAAAGGGTTGTGAGAATCACATAAAATAGCATATGTAAAGTATTTTACAATCTTTAAAATACAGTATAAATAATTGCTAGCTATTATTAGATGGATTTAGGTTAAATAAAATAGATCAGTTGTTACTTGTTCTAGTTTTAATAACATTTATCTTATAGACCTCTTGTCAAAATGCAAAATGGTTCAAATGTTAAGATTTTATTTCATACATTTGCTTATTTACTTTTAGAGGCATTTAGATGATGTAGTAGATGGAGTTCTTGACTTGGACTAAGGAAAATGTGAATTTGTATTCTTCCTCTAATACTTCCTAGGTGTATGATGCTGAGTGATTCATAGAAATACTATCTGCCTTAGTTTATTCATCTGTAAAAATAATATCTCAATATATAATGTATATATATATATTTCCCAAGATTATATAAAAGTTAAATGAGATACTATTTATAAAGCATTTGACAAACTTTAAACTACTATTTAAATGTTAGCTATCTTCACTATTGAATTTGTGAAATGTGAATAAGTTTATACCGACAAAAATGGAATCATTCAATAGGTTCAGGGACTCCTTTATGTGAGTCTTTGAGGAAAATATGGACAATAATCACAGAGAGCAAGGGAAACATTGAAGTGATTATCCACATTGAGTAAATCACAGATCCACCAAAGAATGAATTATTAAAATCAGGTCTTCCTGTGATAACTATATGACTGTGCTTTAGGATAATTTTCTAAGATTATAAGTTTTAGAGAAAGCACTAAGCAGCATGGGTAGATGAATTTCCTGATCCAGGAGATCCTTATACTAAATAAAATTATAAATCCTTATCCTTTAAACACAAATATATATATATATATATATATATATACACATATATATGTATATATATATATAGACAGGCAGGCAAACAATTCTTATTCTTGCCAGGTTTCATTAAAACTGTAATAGCTTTTTAGAAATAAACTAGGACATAATTTTCAAAAATAGTATAATCATAAATTGTGATATTCCAATTAAATTAAATAGTGATATAAAAGTTCTATGGGATAAATGAACTCTGAAGTGATTACATTGTCAATAATCACAATTGATGAGAGAATTCTAAAAATTGACTACAGAAAGGAAAGTATTTTAAAATATCAATTAGTCAATTACTAGTTCTTATTAAAGGGTTTTCTTCTGTTTTCCCAAAAGGCACTTTTCATCTAGTCAATAATTTAATATTTGTTTATTCTCTTACAAAATTTTGCCTAGAACCTTTTCTCACAAGCTAAAGTTTGAATTTCAGTTAAGGGTTTTCCTAGGGTTCAGAAAATATTTTGGGGGACTGCAAATACTAAATACTGAATATTTATTCCTTTTCCCCTAAACTTCGGAAAAACAACAAAAACGAAGACACCCAGTTAAAAATGCCACCCTAGCATAGAGGTTTCCATGATTATGAATACTCATGAATACTCAGATTTCACCTGAGAATACTTGCAAAGTTAAAATAGGTAATTTCACGCAGCTGTGCTAACAAAGCTGCAGGCATTTTTGTTCCAATGGCAAATTGTCTCCCTTCAAAAAAAAAAAAAAAAAGGATTTCTTAACAAAAAAGGGTTGGGAAGAGAGGAGAGTGTTGTATTACATATGAAAGGGGAAATAATTAGACCATTTCCAAACCACTGATTGGGTATAGTGAAGCCATGCAAGGGACTGTTGCCAGTTGGAACACCCCAGTAATGAACCTACATTATTATATTATTTCGTATTATTATCATTGCTATTGTTATTATTTTCACCTCAACAATACTGCAGAGCCAGTGTCCCATTTTGACCATTGAAAAGCTTTCATTTAAAAATATGTTACAGAAAGGTAACACAGATCTCTAAGTTCAATTGCTATTTAGTACATGGCTTCCACAATTAACTAACATTCAGAGTATCTATCATCTCCCAGATTGGAGTCTGTATAAATCATAGTCTCATGAAACATATTATATGTGTGTGCTTTCATTTCTGAAGCTCACAAAGGGGTTAGAAGTGAATTATGAGTCAGGAAAGGTGAATTTATTTCTCAGTTCTGACAATGGGAGATGTGGAAACAAACCTAGCTCTATAATCAAAAGACTTCAGTTCAAATTCTGCTTCTTTTACTACTTATGTGAATCTAGGCAAGATACCCTATCTTTTCGGGCTTAATTCTCTTCATCAGTAAAACGGAAATGGGAAGAGGGAATCTATAGCTTCTGATGTCCATTCTACCTCTAAATCAAGAATCCTATGTTATATAACCTCTTTAAGCCTTCTTAGATCCTCTACAAAATAGAGATTCAATCGAATATGCATTTATGAAGCTTCTACTGTGGTAAGGCAAATGTTCACCACTAGTGATGCAAAGAAAAAAACAAAAAATTTCCTCTTTTTAAAGGACTTTATATTCTGCTGATGTGATATTATAGGAAAACAGATAAATACATGATAATTTGAGGAGACAGAGCCCTTTGATGACTAGTAAATCAGGAAATATTTTGTAAAGATAACATCTGTACTATCTACTTCATAGCATGATGATGAGTAAAGCTCTTTGTAAGGCAAGAAACACTGTATAAATGTGAATGATCTTATTAATTTCTCAAGAGCAAACTGCCCCATCCTTCCTTGTTTCATCACTTACTATATTGCCAAATGTCTTCATGTGGAATTAGCCCTTGTGGAACCATTTAAATAAGAGGCAAAGGGAAATTCTGTGTAGACATTTACAGATAGGGCAATGTGCCATTCCAATCTTTGTTCTCTTTCAAAAAGCTTCCTCAGCATTTGTTTGAATGTTTGATTGGAGCATTCCACAAGATACCTGCCTGGAGCTAATAAAGAGAAAGTTAACAAAGAGATCTTCAATAGCCAATATGTTCATAAATGTATGCAAATATACATACGTGTATATACCCATTTGTGTGTATATAATAGTGTTCTAGAGAATAGGGGTGGCATGAACCTCCATAGATAGAGAATTAATTTTCATTCATTTCCTTGAGAAAATAAATAGTTGGCCAAATAGATAAACTACTGGACTTGGAGTCAGAAAGATCTAAATTCAAATCTTGCCTCATAAATTTACTAACTATAAAACCCTTGGGAATTCACTAAAAATTTCTCAGGCTTAGTTATTTCCATTTCTAAAATGTGGATAGCAATAATACCTACTTCATAAGGATCAAATAAGATAACATATGTAAAACACTTTGCAAATTTTAAAGTATGATTATTGTTATTAATTATCCTGAGAAGAAATATACTGAGAGCACTAGGGACATCCAGTCTCTTGATGTGCTCCATTTTGATCTTTCACAGGTTCTATTCTAGTCTTGTTCATCACCAAACTATGAAAAGTTTCTTTACTTAAGATGAATGAAAACTTCAAATCCCAGCAGTCAATGCAGGGGTAGACCACCTCTGCCCACTTTGACAGGATGCCACACACAACCATACACTTATAATTACATAAACATATATTTGCATATTTACATAAAGTATCTAGATTATAAGGCTTGCAGATATAAACATGTTTACATATTTGGACATATGTATATGTGGACATAGTTGATCTCTATATAGTTCATATGCACATATATAATATATATAGATTACTGAATTTACATACATATGCAAGATATCCATATATTTGAACTCATATATGTGTATATAACTGTTTCTATGTGTATACATTAAAAAGGCAAGAATTTCCATAATATCAAAAGTCACAGAGGATTTAAATTAAAAAAAAAAAAACTATTGTATTACCTGTCAGAAAGGATAAGTGGGTACATGCCTAAGATGCTTGTTGGCTTAGAGAAATAACATTGGAATGGATGAACCATTACTCGTCTAGTGTAGCAATTTTCAAAAGTAATTTGAGTAAATTCATAAATCATACACATAAAAAAGGTTATTAATGGATATAGGCTTGGGATATGCAAATCTAACCATTGGGGGAGAGGCAATATAGCAAAAGGGGGTGGAAATAATCATTATAACACATATGATACTGTCCTTCTCCATGATATATACATATATATGGACATACACACTCATAATCTTTCTCTGGATCCATGATGCAGACTTCTGAAATATTACCCAAAATAATCAAAGAACCAATTAAGAAAAATCAAAAAATATTTAAGTACCTATCATATGCCAGTCACTTCAGATATAAAGACTGGAATAAAACAATCCATATACTTGAGATAACTATCTATTATATTGTCTTTGTCTTCTCTTTCTGTTTCTCTCTCTCTCTCTCTATCTCTCTCTGTCTCTGTCTCTCTGTCTCTCACTCTCTTCTATGGCCATGTAATTCCATTCACAGAAGGAACTGAGCATAGAAACGTCACAATTACAGAAAAAAATTGATAATAACAAACTTTTATAGGATAATTAAGATATATAAATTATTTTCCTTGCCATCCCATTTGCTATAATAATGTAATGAAATAGATATCATTATTATTATTATCTCCTTTTTTACAAAATATGAAACTGAGGCTGAAACAGGGTGACTTGCCCATGTTCACACAGCTAATTAGTTACGTGTTTAAACCCAGAATTTTTTTTTTATTCTAAACCTAGATCTGTGTTCACTGGATCACCTACCTGTCTTTTACTTTACAATTTATAATTTCACAGAATTCCCTGAAGCACAGAGAATTTAAGTGCCTTACTAATGTTCACACAGCCCTTTGTCAGAAGCTATATTCAAACCCAGCTCTTCTTGATTCCAAGAACAGTCTTACATATCATATTTCATTTTTTCATCTTTTTAGTGACCATAAATATGGAGAGTTATAAAGCAGTTTGTCCCAACTTGACAATGCTTACAAATTGAACATAGAAAGCAGCATTTTAGAATATTTCAAGCTACTTTACATCCTAGCAACGGCTTTTTGCCCAAGTGGCTCCCTCAAGACATGCTGTCAGCCAGGAACATTACTTGTTCTCAGTGTTGCTCAGGCTGAACGGTCTGGTTTTGCAGCCTTTCCATCCCTGGAACTGGATTTGGCCAGAGGATTTTTTTCCTGCCAAATTATAAATAAGGGTATTTCTTCTCTCCCTGGACTCCTGGCCTTTCCCCATCAGTTATGGTCTCTTGACCACACAGCTTATTTTTCAAAGTTTAAATCTTGATTTAAAAATCTAATTAGGTTTTCCTTGTCTCAAGATGTTGGTTGGTGTCCCTTGTACCAGACAGAATGTACTCTCCAAGTTCTAATTCCCCAAGCTCTCTGTTTGCCAGCTATTTCTTATGAAAAAGGAAACAAACAAAAATCCTAGAGACCTCAGAGATTTCAAAACTGAATAATAGGGGAAGAAAATCAGAGTACTTCCATTCCATTGAGTGTAGGTTGATAATGTTGTTTTCTTTTTCTGAAATGTTTGCCCTCTGGTCATGCTAATCCTTTCAGAGCATTGTGGACCACATAGAATTTTACAATAAAAGTTAGAAAAATCATTCCTCCCTTTTGACCCAATTAATCAAGAAACATTTATTAAATACCTATTATATTCCTATGCCAAGTCCTATACAAAGAACTGAGGAAAAATGAAACTGTTTCTGTCCTCTTGGAACTTACAATCAATGGTACCACTAGTAATTTTTTTACTTCCTAAGAGATGAACAAGAATAAAAAATAAATTTAAGACAGCAACATTATTTATAATAGCAAAAAGATGGAAATAAATTATATACCTAATTATTGTCTGAGGAAATTGTAGTATATGAATATCACAAAATAACATTATGTCTCAAAGAATAGTAATTATGAGCAATTTCAAGAAATATGGAAAGATTTGTATGAAGTGATACAGAAAAAGGAAAATAGAACCAAGGGACCAAGAAAACAATTTTTCCACCAATGGCAATGTAAAAGAAGACATTAAACAACAACACAACTATGATCAAATATTATGAATTACATTAATACTATTTAGTAGTCAGTCAGAAACTTAATTTAGTCAGTCAGAAACCTCCACCCCAACTATTAAAAATTAGCCACAACAGTGTGGTCAGAGTTTGCTATGTTAATTTTGCTATCTGCTAGTTTTCTTCAAATTTTAGATCCTCTTTAGAAAATTGTGATGTTGGGAAGCAGAGACAGTACCTACCAATAATTTGCAAAAAGGAAATAAAAAGTCCAGGCTGTATAAAATCTGTCCTGTGCTTTGGATCAGTCCAGCCCATAAAACCAAAAAACTAAAGAGCAATGAAGAGAAGACTATGATGTACTACTTTTTAGTCGATGTAAACTTAAACTCAAGGAAAGATACAATTCCTTTGTGCCATAGTAACATGAATAGGAATTAATGAAACATATTAGGCTTAGGGAAAAGTAGGGTTTTCCAGTTGATGGGAACTCACAGTTACTCTGATTAGGTATATCAGCAGGCTTAGCAAGTGGTAGAGCTTTGGGATAGAAGGCTGTTCATTATCTCATAGCCACACAGAGCTTGATCCTTCCCTAATAAACCTCTTCAACATAATACAGCACATAACTACCAGTTGTAAATATGAATTTTCACAGCCTCTGATCCTTTTTTGGTAACTAAGATCAGGTTAGTGGCTAGCATGTTAGTGGCTAGCAATGCCATCTGTTGATGGGAGTTTTTAAACATTAGTTTCATTTTCTTCTCTAACTAAGCCTTTGGCAAAACAGGAGAACCAGCCAAATTGAATACAATTCATTTACTTAATTCATCTCCTGATTCCAAGTGGATAAAATTGGAATTTGGAAAATAACATTCATGATCACCCATTGCAATGTAAATGATGCTAATATAAAACATTTATCATAAATTTCCTACTTCTTCACAAGGTTTAAATCTAGAAGAATTTAATTGGAACCCAAATCTATGAGGAACATTTAGGCACATAAATAGGTGAAAAATTTATGAATAAATAAGTAATAGAGAGTAAATATAGAAGTAAAATGCATAGAGTCTGTTGTTTGAACTTCTTTCTCAAAGAGGAACATATCATTATGGAGGTGATGCCATGGCATGCAAGTGAATTGGATTTTAGTGAGGGAGGACTGTACAAGGTCACCTGCCTCACTTTCCCCTGCAGAGCCATCTGGAGTATCAGATATAGATCAGGATGACTGGAGATGGACCTCCTGTGGGAGATTTTGGCTTTTTTAAGCTAAGGTTTTTAACAGGTCTCACTTTGCCTACAAAGGACATATGAAAGCAAACACTATCTGCACCCAGAGAAAGAACTGAAAAATTAAAGAATGTATAGAATGATTTTACATACACACATAACACATATATTTGTATCTAATTGTAGCCATCTAGATTGGGAAGGAGATTAAAAAGAAAAATAAAGAAATTCACATAATTGCTTGATTTTATATTAATATATTTGAAAGGAACAATGAGTTGTACATAAGAGATTTGTAGTTTCATGTGTAATCATTTTGTTTTTCTGTTATGAAATTCTTGTTTATACCAAAATAACAAAATAAAATTTAAAAAACATAACACACATCTGTTGCTACTATTAGTTCTTCCTCTTCCTTGTTTTAAAGCAAGAATTAGTGCTTAAAGGAAAAGCATAGTGAGGTGAAAGGAGAAACAATTACCTACAAGATCTCCAGACTCCACTTTTTCCTTAATTATCTGAATAACCAGTCAAATATTAGCTATTTTATTAGATATTTTAAGAATATTTTAATCAATGCAACTATATAGTTGAATAGAAATTCTTCATCATAAAGTATATTTGCTTTTAATGATAATTTCTCTTATTTGGTTGCCTGAGATTGCCTACTATAAAACCTGCTGAAAACATCAAAGGACTAACTAAATAAGGAGCTAAGTTACAACATTTTCCCCCTCAAACACATGTGATTGCTTAAATACCATTCTCATGCCCTGCAGCCCCCAGAAGGGATCTTTCAAGTGACAAATCTCATCAGAGCATTAATAATCACTTTATCTGCCTTGATGTTTATTGTCCTTTCCTGTTGCTAAAAGGGAAAGGTCAGGATGAACTAATGAAATGAAATACCGATTAAATGTTTCAGGACTGTCACAAATATTTCTAAACTATTGAACAAACATAAATGGTGATGCACTATGTTTTTAGATAGATAATAATTTCAGTAAACATATTACATCTTTAAATTGTCTATTATTTAATAATATGTTAATCTGATTCTATTCCTACATTTACTAAGTCACCCACTTCTCTTACTTCTTTTTCACAATGTAATGCATTTTCCAATTTCTAAGGCCCTTTTCATTTCTTTGTATTTAATTAGTTATGTAAGTTGCTTACAGATGTAGAAAGATAGAAAGATATGGGTTAGAGTGCTGGCCTTAGAGTTAGGAAAATCCTGGATTTGAATCCTATCTCAGAGGATTAGTAGTTGAGTGACCATACACAAATACTATGAACTTTTCCTTATCTCTAAAAAGGAGATAATATATACAGCACCTATCACAGAGAATTGTTACAAAGACAGAATAAGTTAATCACCAAATGAACACACATTCATTAAGTGCTAATACAATTTAAGCAAATAACAAACATTTATTCAGCACTTATATATGCTAGGCATTGTGCTAAATATGAAAAAGAATGTCACTGACCTTAAGGAACTTAATCTAATGGAGGCAAATAATACACACAAAAGAAAGTTGAAGTGGAAATGATGGAAAAGTTCAAAGGAGTTCAACAGCATGAGAAATGAAGAGAAGACTAACTTGAATATCGTCCTTAAATGGAAATTTGGGGAAAGTCACATTTCTCCATCGTCCAATCAAAGGAGCAGAGGGTACTGAAATGTATAAGTACAAAAGTTGGTTCATTCTTACAAGATGATAAGATTCCTGAAGATTAAGTTCCTGGGGGCATGATAGAGAAGCTCAAAAGAGTGAAGTTAGTGGGAAATCTAGAGGGATGACTACTAGATGCTTAAAATGCAAAGCTAAAAATTGAAACAACATCTTTCCTTAGAGATTTTCAGTATCTCTAAAAAGTTATAATAAATAATAAGTGTTCTCTAACCCTTACCAGCTTATTTAAACATGGGTTATTACTATTTCTCCAGTAGAACGTAAGATCCTTGTTTCCATTGTTGTATTCCCAGTGCCAATCACATTGCTTTGTCCATGATATGTGCTCAATAAATGTTTGCAGAATTAAAAATTGAATCTTCTAGTGGATATAACTTCATAAAAGGAGTGTCTCTGCTCCTTTGAAAGGTTTCAAACCAGGAATAGCAAATTTTGGCCCCTTGAGATGAAAAACGCTTTTATGTGAAAGTATTGCTGTGACCTTTTTTATTGGCCAACGTTTGCTGTCATGGATCTTTCTCAGTTAGTAAATGAAGCAACAATTGTTAATTTTGCCAACTTAAAGACAAAACAAAACAAAAACCAGTCAGTTGTATTAACTGATGTTGCAGCTAAAACACTGAATCTTGTGGCCATAACTAAATCCAAAGGGTCACTTAAATGTTAGATAATAGCCTACATTTATGCTCCTGGAGAGAAGAGTGAGAGACGTCATACCATTTAGCAATAAGGAGATCTCTGTTGTTGGATGCTTTCCTTCTATTTGACTAAGAAAACAACTTCTTTCATGGCTCATGTGTTATTATAGCCAAAAAGGAATTCTGGTCAATAGTTAACATTTTGTGAATTACAAAGAACTTGTTTGGTTTTTTTATTTGAGAAAGTTATCACATGAATAAAATCTTAGTCAGAAATAATATTAGAGATATTGCTGTTTTCCAGTATGCCACTATCTCTATTTTTTCTGTTACTTTCAGATGTTAATACATCCAGAATAAAGTGTTTCATCAGTATGATTTTAATTTCAGCTAATAGATTGTAACTCCTCTCAAGAAAGAGCAAATATAAATGGCCACAGAAAGAAAAAAATTATAATATGGATATTCTTCTTTGATTGATTGATTGATTAATTGATTCTGTGATTGTTTTTGTACTTGAAACTTATCCAGCTTGATATGAATGTCTAAAACTTGTGCTCTCTTAATATAGCCTACAAGAATCTAGAATCACTTCCATTTATGGTTGACAAATATCTGAAATTTGACACCTAATATTAGAGCAATCATGTAAAGCAATATCAACAAATTAAACTCTTTCCCCAAGAGTATATTTAATAACACTTTCTTTCCTTTCTTCTTTCTTTCTTTGTTACTTCCTTCCTTTCTCTCTTTCTTCTTTTTTTAATCATTAGCATTAGAATGAAATGAGATTTCACTGCTTATTTTGCTCTACTTAGCGGAATCTCATGAAGGCCCTGAATTTATCCAATATTTAAAGACATCATCTTCTCAAGGCTATTTGTGAATCTTCTCCATCATGTAGTTTAGTAGAAGGCAAAGCTCCATGGACATGTTCTGAGGATAGCACCCCCAGTATCTAGTTCATTTATTACATGCAAAATATGTAATCATAATTATGCAGTCACAAAATTTAGCTCATAGATTTTGTGTGAAGACAAAATGAGATAACATACATAAAGTGCTTCTGAACTTGACTTTAAAGCAATATGAAAAGATGATTATCATCCTCATCATCATTATCATCAACGTACATAATGTAAAAAATATGCTTCAGTTTCAAAGTTCATAGTGATAGTCTCCAAGACTTCTTAAGCAAGTTTAAAATTGTTTGAATGTATTAAGCACTTTGAAATCTTCTGGGGTGGTAATAAATAAAACTTTAAAAAATTTCAGATTTGATTTAAGTTTGATAATCTTTGAGAACTCTTCATAATTTCTCACAGCTTTCTTTTCCTTTTATTCATCTTCTAGTTGTGAATTCCTACATTTTGATTTATTAGATAGATATGCAAACATTAATTTGCATTATAATTTAAAACACAAAATGGGGCAATGATCTAACAAGAAACAGTAAACTAGTGTTTTGGCTATCTTAGGTACTGGGACTAATATTCCTAAGAGTCTTGTGAAAAAGATAAGGTTAATTTTATCTATTTGTCATCCTCTAATTAAATTAGTCATTTTTTACCTAGAACCAGTGGGTATTTTCTGTATATCTCCCCAGTTCCCATATGAAATCCTCTGTTTCTGCCCAAATTCAAAACAATCCCACTCATCCTTAATCGCACATCTGGCATATTTTTCTGGAGACTCACAGCACTGTCTTCACATTTCACAAACAGCAGACCATTGCACAATTTGAAAATCCCAGTCTGCACCTGTCATCACTTCAAGAATGCCCTGGAAACTTTGTCACTCATGAACTGAAGGTCACATCTTCCTCAATGATTAAGAGATCCCTTTGGGAATAATTCCTTGGCAAGAAAACTTTTTTTTAACCAGTATGGGCAATCCCAATATTTCAGTGCTTCTCATTTCAGCACACTGTTCATTCAACACTGTCTAATTAACACTTAGGCATCACTTCTCAACACCTCCATCCACTCATTTTTCAGTTGTTACAGCAAGTCCCCACATAGCCATTCAGTCAGAGAAACATTATGAAAGAGGAAAGGGGGGTGATTTTGCCAGTTGGTATCTTTAAATTTCTGAATCAGATATATGAGTATATCTATCTATCTATCCATCTGTCTGTGTCTGTCTGTCTTTCCATCTATATATATATGTGTGCATGCATGAGTGCACATGTGTATGTATTCCATTTGTAAATACTTATTATTATTTACAAGGCAAAGGAGAAGGACCGTTTGTTTCTCTTCCCCATTCTTGATCTTTTTGTGACTTCTTTTGTTCTTTAGGGATGCTCTTGAGGGCATTTGTGGAGGCAAAGAATGCAAAGCGAGAAATGATGAACAAGAAGGAAAGATTTAGAGAATCCTACTCACAACTAGCTAAAGTCCTTAGTGATGCTTTTAGCTTCTTTTGAAAAGAAAGAGTGATTAATAAAATGATTAGAATGCCTCTGTTTCCTTCAGAGAAATTTATCGAGGAAAATATTAGTTCTAAGTCTATTCTATAGGTCTTTTAATAGTGGATATAAAATTATCTGTAAAATAAGAAGAGTAGATTGTACAAAAATGACTCTGAAAACATTTCTAACTATACATTTTGATGGTCTCTGTATACCCTGCCAAAAATCCATCTAAGGTATATAGGAAGTAAAGTTGTCATCATATAAATGTTTAATTAATATAATAATAATAATAAGGAGAACAAAAATGCCTTCTAGGCTTTTAATAAATAAATAAATATATTTACATTTATTTAATCCACAAAAGATCATATATAAAGGTTAAAGGGACCTACTGTCTCTGAAAATATAGTAGTACATATCTATCTCCAAGGAACAAAAGTCTTTTAACTTGGGGTGTATAGATTGATCATTCTGATATTTAGTAACAATGGTGGTGCTCTGGAACCTTTAATGAGATCTATTCCCAGGAGGCTTCTGGGCAGCCTCTCTATGATGGCCTGTAATAGAGTTTCTAGAAATGCAAATAAAAATCCAGACACTTATAAGTGTGTAAAATTAAATTCCTGTTCCATTACTGCTCAGTTAAGGTAGGCACAGGCCGTAATCATACAAAATGAGGTGCTGAGATATTCATAATGTGTTAATATCAAGTGATCATTTTATGAAGTGAGAAAATTATGTTATGAAATTAAAGTTACCTGGATAATGAATGGACAAAATATTGTTTTTGCTTGGAATGAATAATATTTAATGTAATTCCATATTCAGAGCAGCTATCAAAGGTGATCCAACAAGAGGAAAAGATGAAATTTCTTTTTCCCCCTTTCTCCACTTGCTACATCACCAAGAGCTATTCTCCCAGGAATAACACTTGAGCAGCTGGAAAGTCAGTTCAACAGATTTTGAGGTACAGTTGAAGAGGCAGAGATATTCAGGATAAGAAGTTTTCAGAAGCATGACCACTGGCAGTAAAGAAGAGAGCCAGTCACGTACTCAAGAGAAATCTAGCCCTGGCAAGTAAGAGACAAACCCTAGAGGAATAAATCCTGAGAGTTCAGCTAAGTACCCTGCCTAGCAGAAATAATATCTGCCCAGCAGTTGCCTATGAATGTCAGCTTCATGAGAATTCTGCATGGAAAGAAAGGGCATCAAGATCCTGGAGTCTCAGAGTTGTGAATGACCTTGGTCACATGAATAACCTATATGTATACTTCATTACCATTTTACTTGAAATTTTGCCCATTCCTTCTCAAGATATTACATCTGCAAGACTGTGCCCCAGGTTTATTGGAAAATGTATTATAGTTTCTCTTTTTACTGTATCATCTAAGCAAATAAGTGCCTTTGCTAAGAGTTAACCGCCTCTACTGATTGTTAAAGGAGAGTACATTGATAAAAAAAAAAACTTAAAAGCTATTCTTTTAGGAGTAGAGCATCAAAAGATAATCACTGGAATCTAAGAAAATTTTGAGTACAAGTGTACATGCTAAGGAGTGTCCCACAGGGAGAGCTAAAGATGTAACATCATTTATATGCACCATTTAAAAAACTTATAAGATGAGATGATATTTTTGCTGTTTTAATATTTTGCCCTGTTTATTAACCTTATTTGACTAGAATGGAGGGCAAATAAGAGATTTTGAAGCATCATAATCATTTTTGTCCACACATTACAAAAATGATCAATTATATATCAATTGATGATCATTCAATGATCAAGTCACTAAATAAGTCATTTATATCTTATATTATCAAAATTTATTTCCATCTACATATCCTTATCATCCTTATCAAGCTGCCTCAATCTCATGCTGCTATAGAATTGTCACCTCTCAGGTATGTAATAATGGATGTTCCTTTCAAGTATGAGTTGGATTAAATGGACACTGAGATTCTGTGAATCTCTGATATCTTGTGCATATTTGCATGCTTTCTTTTCAGGTTTGGAAATTTGAATATTTTATAGAAACAACTATTTCACCATCTAGGTGATCTCATTCCAAAATTGTTTTTAAAAATATATTTTTCATCCAGCTTTCCATGATATATTTCCCCCCCAAAAAAAATCACAAAATAATTATCCAATCTTTCTTTCCAAACATATTTTTATAATTTTTCATTTCAATACAAGTGATTCGTGTCCATTTTATGTTATAAGGATTACTTTTCAAAATTATAGATAGATTCATCTACATTGCAGATATATTTGATGGTAAGGAAACATTTCTTCCCTTAGGGATGAAGTCTATGTAACAAAAGATAATTTCCAATGCAAGAGTATAATTTTTTTCCAAATCTTAGGAGTGATGGATAAAAATAACTTTTTGCTTTCATATTTCACTATAGTTAACAAATCATTCTTATATGTTTCAAGAAAAGAAGTAGAAAATAACTCAATAAATTATAATATTTAAAATAACAGAACAAATTTAAAAAGAATAGAAGATGACAACTTCCATGATTTATTTAGAATTTTTAAGGAAGTAAGGAATACAAAAAATATTCATAGCAGCACTTTTTATGTTATTTTTTTAAAACTGGTAACAGAATTGGTTCTTATTCATCAGAGAATGACTGAACAATCTGTGGGATATGAATTTAATGGTGTATTATTGTATAACAAAAAAATTCTGAATAGGGTAAGGGGTGAGAGGTAGAAAAACTAGATTTCTATTAAATAAAAAAGAGGTTGGTGTAGGGGGCACAAAACTGCTGATGTGAAAGGTCATATGTATTTTCAGTTTAGGTCATTTTGTTATTACTTTTTTCTTAACCATTTTATTTTGTTACAAGAAACCTCTCATGAAATGCTCCTATTAGTAAATGTATTTAATGTAAAAACAAAATACATGAATAAAACTGAAAGAGACAAAAATAAAATAATGAAGATTAGGAGTTCAGAAAAAATATGGGAAGCAAATAATAAACACTAAGAGAGAGAATAATATGGGCAATGATTGCAATTGTATTAAAAGACATACACACAAATTTGAAGTCAGAATAAATGACATTATCAATACTGAATACTAAGACCAGATGATTCCAGAACTCAAACATAAGGCACATGACAGACAAAGCAGTTGTGTTGTTTAGGCTTGACTATTATTATTATTATTATTATTATTACAAGGGAAGTTTTTGAAGTTTGGGAGAAGGGTATATAGGGAAATGATCATTAAACACAAAGATGTTATTAAAATTATTTAAGAGAGAAAAGAAGTAGCTGATAAGGAGCAGTTAACAAGTAAATCAACCACCATTGTCTACTTAATAGAATTTGTTTATACAGCATCTCATCTTACCTTTGCAATAGTGCATAATGCAATCAAATCACAGGGTCCTGCAATCAAAATCAATGTATGCTGTAATCAAATTTTTTCTAGCCAACTCCTTTCCTTTGTCATTGTTCTCTTACCATCATGAATACAGTCTCAACATTATTTAGCAGATGATGATAAATGGAACATATATTTATGTGTGGAAATCATAAAATTCATGTCTGGAAACACAAGTTATCCTGGACCTACATGACAGTAAACCAACATCTTGGCAAGAACAAATGAGTATATATGATTGTCAGTTTTGCTTCCTTCCCAGTAAAATTGGGTGCCTTCCATGAAATATTTCATCACTACTTGTAAAATGAGTGGAGTTGGAATAAATATTCCCTTTGGTCCATTCAAACTCTAACATTCTATGATTTTTCATTTCTTTTAATATCACTGTGTGTTCTGTGCTATTTTTTGAAGGAGACTTCCAGGCAAAACATTTTGCTGCTGCTTATTAACAAAAAAAAAGAAGAATATTCTGGTGAGGGAACTATGTATACAAGAAGTCCTCAAAACCAAATAATAGAGGGCTAGTGGTGGAAGGGAACCTGCAGATAACTTGAGGGACTTTCTAACTTAGGAATCTCCATTTTTATTCATCTTTATCATGAAAATATTAAGTTGAGAATTAGGATCCAGTGGGACTCATTGCCTTTGATAAACCCCAAATCTTATACTGAGACAGAAAGCGTGAATAAAGTCAGCCAGAGGAAGAAAGAAGAACAAGGAGAGTAGAGAGATTATTTTTAGGGTATTGACAGCGTCAGAAAATATGGGGTTAAATTGCATAACCCCAGAATATGAGAGTTAAAAAGTCCATCTATTTAAACCTATTTCTGAGTAAGAATACTAACTACAAGATCTCTGATAAATTTTAATCCTCCTTTTGTGGAAAACTTCTAGCTGATAAAGTATTTGTTATACCCATTTTCTACCTTCCAACATTTTACATTGTAACGGAGAAAAAATACACACCTAAAAGGAAGGTAGAAAGCTACTGTAGGAACAGACAAGCAAGACTAATGGAAAAGAAGTAGAAAAGCCTCAGATTTTTATCCTATAAATTCTTTAGCCATTCTCCAATATATGTGCAATCATTCACATTTCCAAACTTTGCCACCATAATACATACATAGCAACATAATAACATACATACATACATACATACATGCATGCATGCATGCATTTTCCTTGTCCCTCTTTTAGTATATCCTCTCTCTAATTCCCATTTTTTGTTTTCCTCTTTCTTTTATATTTCTCTGCTGATTAAAATATATTATGTATCTGTATTTTCCTTTCTTTGAAGAATTCAGATAAGAGTGAGGTCCAGATGTTCTGTTTCTCCTTTCCTCCTTATTTGCATAGATTTCTTCTTGTATACTTTGATTGTGAGAGAACTTTCCCTAACTTTCCTTTCCTTTCACTCTAGTATATTCTTTTCCCCCATTTCCATTTTCTTTTTAAAATTTGTAATTTACAGAATAAAACTAACATTTTAATAACATAGCATTAACAATGACTACATGAAACTACATATCATATCTATTATGTACAGGTTAATATTCCTTTTAAATATATAACAAGGTTATCATGTAAATTTTTTCTTCCCCTCCTCTATCTCTATAGAAATTATTCTATATATATTCTATTTTCAATTCTTTTTCTTTCTGAAGATAGGATGTTTCTTCATGTCCTTTCTTTTCCATTTGTGGATTTATAATAGGCAAAATGATGTTCTCACTGAAAGACATTCTCAAAA
The DNA here is from genome assembly GCA_023553655.1 of Myrmecobius fasciatus. Taxonomy (NCBI): domain Eukaryota; kingdom Metazoa; phylum Chordata; class Mammalia; order Dasyuromorphia; family Myrmecobiidae; genus Myrmecobius; species Myrmecobius fasciatus. Next base: position 42,494 of record JAJPUD010012053.1, read on the forward strand.
CAATATTGCTGTTACTGTTTAGAATATTATACTGTGCTCTCCACAATATCAGTTGTTTCCCAAGTTTTTCTAAGATCATTGAACCCATAATTCCTTATAGCAAAATAATATTTTAATATAACATAGCATCAGAATTTGTTCAACCATTCCCTAATTGATAAGGGTTTCTGTTGTAAGAAATATTTAACTTGGGAGGGGTGAAATTAGAAGTATTTAATTACACAATTGCAGAAGTAAGTACCCTATAGAATAAGAACAGTTGGAATGAATAGACAAATCTTTTTTTATACCTTGTCACTTGAAATGCAAGTCCTTATCCTGATTCCCCAAAGACTGAGTACCACAGAGGTCATAGCCTATCAAGAGCACCTAAAACCCCTCCATGTAAATGTGAATCTCCACTCCTGACTGAATCATTACATCTTCAGTTGGAGCTCATCGTATTTGGATATAGTTCAGACCTTCCTCCTAATTCCCTATTTTTTAAGTACTACAACAGGTATAGTCTATTGAGCTATAACCCCAACATAAGTGTGAAAATGGAAAAAAAAATAGAAGAAAATACAAAATATCTTGTTGGAAAAACAACTGACTTGGAAAAGAGAGATAAACTAAGAATTATTGGACTATCTGAAAACAATGATGAAAAAAAAAGCCTATACATCATCTTTCAGGAAATCATCAAGGAAAATTGCCTTGATGTCCTAGAACTAGAGGGTAAAATAGCCATTAAAAGAATTCACAGATCACCTCCTGAAAGAGACCCAAAATAAAAACTCCAAGGAATATCATAGCTGCATTTCAGAATTATCAGATCACAGAGAAAGAAATAATTCAAATATTGAAGAGCCATAATCAGGAATACCCATAAGCTAGAAACTTCCACTTTAAAGGATAGAAGAGCCTAGAATCTGATATTCCAAAAGCCAAAGGAACTTGAAATGCAGCCAAGAATAAGCTATCCAGGTGAAATGAGAGTTATCTTTCAGGGAAGAAGAAGGGCATTCAGTGAAACAAGTCAATTTCATTTATTTCTGATGAAAAGACCAGAGCTGAACAAAAAAACTTAACCCCTCAATATAGCTCAAGAGAACCATAAAAAGGTAAAAAGACTCTTCAGAACTATATTTTTGTTATGGGTATACATAGAAAATGTAGGTATAATTTGATTATACTGCTATAATATAAAAAAAGAACTTTGCAGCCAAGAATCAACTATCCAGAAAAATTAAATATTATCTTTTAGGGGGGAAAATGGACATTCAATGAAACAATTGGATTTCATTTATTTCTGATGAAAAAACAAGAGCTGAACAGAAAATTTCATCTTCATATACAGAACTCAAGAGAAGCATAAAAAGGTAACAAAAAGAATAAAATGGCTTTCTTTTAAAAAGCTTATATCCTTATATGGGAAGATGATTTGTTTAGCACCTGAGATCTGTATCTTAGTTATGGGAATACTTAGAGGGTGCAGGTATAATTAGATTTTATTGTGATTAAATAAAGATAAAATAGAGGTGGAAAGGGGATTCTACTGGAAGAATAGGGAAATGGAGTTAAATAGAATAAATTACATCTCATGAAGAGGCAAAAACTTCCTATTACAACTGAAGGAAAGAGAAAGGGGGTATAGCAATTGTGTGAATCTTACTCTCATAAGATTGGGCTAAAATAGAGAATATCAGATATATTTAGCTTCACAGAGAAACTCGTCTCATCCTATATAGAGGTGGGAGGGGAAAGGGGAAGGGAATGGGAAGGTTAATAGAAGGGAGAACAGAAGTAAAAGGGGAAAAGTATAAGAAAGGGAGAAGAGTGCAAATAGGGGAGGGTTGTTTGAGGGAGGTTGTAGTTAGAAGCAAAATACTGGGGAGGGAGGAAAGGGAGAAAGGAAAGAGATAAGTATAACAAGGAAAATAAGATGGCAGGAAATATATTGTTTGTCATTTTAACTGTGAATGTGAATGGGAAGAACTCTCCCATAAAACAGAAATGGATAATAGACTGGATTGAAATCCAGAATCTTACAATATGTTGTGTACAAGAAAGTCATTTAAAAGAGAGTGATAAATATAAAGTAAAAGTAAAAGAGTGAAACAGAATCTATTATGCTTCAGCTAAAGTTAAAAATAAAAAAAATAATAAAGCAGGGGTAGCAATCCTGATTTCAGATCAAGCAAAAGCTAAAATTCATTTAATTAAAAGAGATAAGAAAGGAAAAGCAAAGATAAGGAAGGAAGCAGTATCAATATTAAATATATATATGCATTGAATAGGACAGCACCCAAGTTCCTAGAAAAGCTGCAAGAAGAATTAGACAGCAAAATTATACTAGTGGGAGATCTCAACCTTGCTTTCTCAGAACTAGAAAATTTGAACCACAAAATAAATAAGGAAGAAGTTAAAGAGATAAATGGAATTCTAGAAAAGTTAGGTGTGATAGACCTTTGAAAAAAATTGAATGAGGGGCAGCTAGGTGGCACAGTGGATAGAGCACCAGCCCTGAAGTCAGGAGGACATGAGTTCAAATCTGGCCTCAGACACCTCCTAGCTGTGTGACCCTGGGCAAGTCACTTAACCCCAATTGCCTCAGCAAAAAATCAAAAAATAAATAAATAAATAAATAAAATTTTAAAAAAGAAAAAAATTGAATGAGACAAAAAGGGATATATATTTTTTTCTCAGCAGTACATGGAAACTATACAAAAATTGACTATATGTTAGGATATAAAAACCTCAAAATCAAATGTAGAAAGGCAGAAATAGTAAATGCATTTTTTTTCAGATCATGATGAAATAAAAACTACATGCAATAAAAGGCCGGGGGAAATTAAACCAAAAATTAATACTAAAGAATGAGTGGGTGAAACAACAAATCATAAACATAATAGATTATTTCATCTACGATAAAGACAATAATGAGACAACATACCAAAATTTGTGAGATGAAGCCAAAGCAGTACTTAGGAGAAATTTTATATCTCTAGATATTTTCTTACATAAAGTAGAAAAAAAAAGATCAATGAATTGGGCATGAAACTAAAAATGCTAGGGAAAAAAAAACAAATTAAAACTCCCCAATTAAATACCCAGTTTGAAATTCTGAAAATAAAAACAGAAATTAATAAAAATAAATTTCAAGTTAAGAAATTATTGAACTAATAAACAAAAGAAAGAGTTGGTTTTATGAAAATATTAATTTGGTTATAAAAAAGAAAGAAGAAAATAAAATTGTTAGTATCAAAAATGAAAAGGGAAACTTTCCACCAATCAAGAGGAAATTAGAGCAATAATAATAATTGTTATTCTGTCCAATTATATGTCAATAAATCTAATATTCTAAGTGAAATGGACAATTACTTGAAAAATATAGATTTCCCAGATTAACACAAGAGGAAACAAATTACTTAAATAATTCTATTTTAGAAAAAGAAATTGAACAAGCTATTAATGAACTCTTTAAGAAAAAATTCTTGGGGGCCAGAAGGATTTACATCTACCAAACATTTAAAGAACAATTAATTCCAATGTTATGCAAACTATTTGAAAAAGTAGGGATAGAAGGAGTCCTCCCAATTTCCTTTTAGGACGCAGGATATGATGCTAAAACAAAAACCAGGTAGGGTCAAAACAGAGAAAGAAAATTATAGACCAATTTCCCTAATGAATATTTATGCAAAAAAATTTAAATAAAATATTAGCAAAGAGATTATGGCAAGTTATCTCTGGAATAATACAACATGATCAAGGAGGATTTATACCAGGAGTAGGTCTGTTATTAGGAAAACTATTAACATAATTGACTATATCAATAAATAAACTAACAAAAACCATATAATTATCTCAACAAATGCAGAAAAAGCATTTGATAAAATCCAACACCCATTCCTATTATTATTCTAGTTCCTTGTCATTTCTAAGAGATTATACACATCCCATTCATATTCAAAGTTTTAATTATTATTTATTAATTTCTCTCTATCTTATTCTTATTCACTGTTTTTTGATAGCCTCCATTTTTACCCTATCCCTGTTACCTTATCTTTTCACTCCAACTCTCCCATTTCTCATCCACCCACTTGTCCTAAAGTCCTTTCTTCTCTCTAGGCCTTTCCAAATCCCAGTCTACATATCCCTCCCAAAGTCATTCTTCCACTTTGTTCCCCAGTTTTCTTACTGCTCTGCATTTTCATAAAGCTTCTATATATTTCTAGATAAACACATTGTTTCCTCTTCAACTCAGTTGACATTAAGGTTGCAACATTATCAGCCTTCCACCCCTGCCTTTTTCTTCTGTATTAGTTCTTCCTTTCATACCACATATTGCCCACTTTTATCTTTTCCTACTCAATACTGTTTTCTAAAATTAGCCCATCATATAAAATTTAGCCCCAACATTTTTTCACATTACCTTAGTAATGATGACAGTTATAAAAATACTATTAACATTTTCATATATTTAATAAATAAGCACTTTCACCTTAATAAATGTCTTATAATTAATCTTTAATGTTTTCCTTTTATTCTTTCTGGATTTTTTTATAACAAATTTTCCACTAAATTCTGGTCTTTTTTGTTACAAATACTTGAAAGTCTTTAAGTTTGTCAAAAGTTCATTTTTTTTTTCCATTCTGGATTCTACTAAACTTTGTAGAGTATATCATTCCTGGGAACAACACCAGCTCTTTTGCTCATTGACAATAAATGTTCCTAGAAGTACAGTCTTTTTATAGTAGAAACTGCTAAGTATTATGAAATACTGAAAGTATTTCTATAGTATTTGAATTATTATTTTTTTTGGTAATAGTTTCTCCTTAACCTGGGAACTTTGAAACTTGATTATTACATTCCTATAAGATTTTTTTTCCTTCCTGGGATCTCTTTCAGAGAGTAAATGGTAGATCTTTTACTATTTATATTTTTCCCTTTTGTTCAAGAAGATCAGGGTCATTTTTTTAATAATTTCTTGTGATATTGTATTCAGATTTTTTACCACAATTTTCATGTAGCCTGACAATTTTATATTGTTACTTCTCAATCTGTTCTCTAGATCAATTGTATTTCTGATGAGATTTCTCAGATTCTCTTCTATTTTTTTCTAATTTATTACTACTTGGTGTCTTACAATGTCACTCAATTGCTTTTGACTAATAACAGTTTTCAAGGAGTTGTTTTCTTCCTCAATATTTTCCATTTCTTCTTCTAAACTAGTTAATTTTCATAATTTTTCTTTGATTTTTCCCTAATTTTTCATGAATCTCTCATTTTAAATTCCTTTAAAATTTTTCCAAGAACTCTTGTTTGGGCTTGTAACCATTTGATATTACTCTTTGCGATAGGAGTGATGTTTTGTTTTCTTTTGTTTTTTTTTTTTAAACTTACTATCTTCCTCTGAATTTGAACCCAGATCTTCTGTTATTTCAAAGTAGCTATCTATGATCAACTCTTTTCCCTCTGCTAATTCATTTTTATTTTTATTTTTAGCATGTTATTATACTATCAAAAAGATAGCTATTATATTAGCAATTAATATTGCTATTATAATTGCTATTATAATAATCAAGTGTTAATCCAAGTTGTGGGTAATGTTGTCCTAGGTCTCAAGTCCTCCTAATTGTTGTTTTCTGAATTCTTTCTCAGTCAATCAACATCAAGGATTCCTCTTTTCCTTCCAGCTATACTATCCCCAAAATATTCTTGTTCCCTGAGGTACCACACTCATGGGACCTGTGCTTATTTCTCCTCACCCACAGCCACAGCCAGAGATCATGTCTGGTCAGCACCATTATGTCTGACCTTCAAAAACCACAGGGGGTTCTTCAGTCTTCTTTCACTTGGCCTCTACTGTTTACATTAAAGATTGTGAGGTGAAAGTTCTTATGACTGTGAAGTGAAATCTCTTGACACCCAAAAGTCAGGTAAAAGTTGAGGTGATATTTCATGCGTCCTAGTATGCTTCCTATCAGAGCTACCCTATAGCCTGCTGCTTATTGATTCAGTGGAATTCACCTGGAGGTGAATTTACTATGCTTTACTCAAGCCAAACCTGCCTTGGCTTGGCTTGGCTTTTTTAGAAAACCATTTTCCCCCAATTAGATATTTTTCAATATTCATCTTTGTAAGATTTTGAGCTCCAAATTTTTCTCCCTTCTTCCCTTCTTCTCTTGTAGTATATTTAGATATACCAGAAACAAATCTCATGATCTAGAGATATAAAGAAAATTTCTCATAAAATAACTACAAACAATAAAATATACTTGGGAATCAACTAGTCACAAGTAGCCCAGGGACAATATGAACATGATTGCAAAACACTTTCCAAATAAATTAAGACACATCTAAGCAATTGGAAAAACAGGAAATGCTCATGGGTGAACTGAATCAATATAATAAAAACAACAATTCTAAGTCAATTTATTTTTCATAGCCATACCAATCAAACTACCAAAGAATTATACTATAGAAGTAGAAAAATCAAGAACAAGATATATCTGGAAATACAAAAGTTCAAGATTAAGAGGATCAATGTAAAAAAAATAAGAAGGAAAGTAACCTAGCAATATCAGATTTAAAACTGTATCACAAAATGACAATCATAAAAATAATAAAGTACTGTGTAATAAATAAAGTAGAGAATCAGTAAAATCAATTAGGTACACAATACATGGTAGAAAATGTCTGGTTTTCTGGTGCAGAGCCAAGAAACTTCTCAAAGTTTACCAGTTTTTCTCAAAAACCACAATAAATCAAGCCTCTGATCAAAGTCTGACAGAAAATAACTATCCTCCAACTGAGAGTAGTTTGGAAGGACTTGAAGAAAAGTCACTCTTACTTTAGTTAAAGGGATGTTCAACATAGCTCAAATGGAGTCTGAGAAAGCCAGTGAAAGGGTGCCAAACACAGCATATCAACACCTAAGACCCTTGGTTCTGGATCAGTAGACCACTGGCACAGCCTTCACTCCAGTTCCAGGTCAGAAAGCACAGTAATAGGCTAGAAAAATGAGCAGACAACAGAAAAAGATTATGAACTTAGAAAGTTATCCTAGTGGCAAAGAAGGTCAAAACACACAGAGAAGACAACAAAGTCAAAGCTCCTGCATCCAAGGCTTCCAAGAAAAAGAATTGGTCTCAGCTATGGAAGAGCTCAAAAGGAACTTTGAAACTCAAGAGAGATAGAGGAAAAATTAGGAAGAGAACTGAGAGGGGTGCAAAAGAAAATACCAAATGCTAATGAGGAGAGAATGCCTTAAAAAGCAAAACTGGCCAACTGGGAAAGGAAATACAAAAGCTCATGGAGAAAGAAAATTCCTTAAAAATTAGAATTGCAAGTGGAAGCTAATGTTTTTATGAGAAATAAAAATACAACAAACCAAACCCAAAAAAATAGCCTGGAAAATAGATCCAGAAGAGATTAATTTAAAAATTATTGGTCTACTGAAAGTCATAACTAAAAAAAAAAGCCTGGACATACTCTTTCAAGAAATTATTAAGGAGAATTGGACTGATATTCTACAACCAGAGGGTAAAATAGAAATTGAAAGAAACCACTGATCATCTCCTGAAAAAAAATTCCAAAATAAAAATTCCTAAGAATATCATAGCCAAATTTTAGAATTCCCAGGTAAAGGAGAAAATATTGTAAGCATCCAGAAATAAATCATTCAAATATGGTGGAGCCATAGTCAGGGTAACACAAGATTTAACAGTTTCTATATTGAAGGACCAGAAGGATTATATTATGATAATCCACAGAGCAGTGAATATAAAAAAAAATAATACCCTACTCAGGAAAACTCAGTATAATCCTTCAGGGGAAAAGGTGATAATTAAATGAAATAGAAGATTTTCAAGCGTTCATGAAGAAAAGAGCAGAGCTGAATGGAAAATTTGTTTTTCAAAAACAAGACAGGAGAAGCATAAGCAGGTAATCAGGGAAGAGATATTATAAGGGACTTAATAAGGTTTATCTGTTTACATTCCTACATGGAAGTAATGATACTTGTAACTCATTAATATTTTCTCATTATTATGAAAGTTAGAAGATGTATATGTAGACAGAAGTCATAAGTGTGAGTTGAATGAGAAAGGATAATATCTAAAAAAATTAAATTAAGGAGTGAGAAAGGAATATACTGGAAGAAAGGGAAAAGAAGAAGTGGAATGGTATAAATTATCTGCCATAAGAAGAGGCAAGCAAAAGCTTTTGGAGTGGAGGGAAAGAGGAAGAGGAGAGGTTGAGTGAGAGAACCTTACTCTTATCAGTAATGGCTCAAAGATGAAACAACTTTTATACTCAATATGGAAAGTAGGAGAGAAATGGAATAGGGGAAGAGGGGGAGGGAGATAGAATAGAGGGCATTTTAGGGGAGAAAGTGCTCAGTAGCAAAACACTTTTGAGGAGGGACAGAGTAAAAGGAGAGAGAGAATAGAATAAATGGGGAAAATAGTTAGTAATAGTGGTTGTGATCTAGATATAAAGAGGGACTCTGTAAGCAAGTTAGAGGAACGTAATATAATTTATCTCTCAGACCTGTGGAGATGGAATAAATTTATGTCCAAAGAAGACCTGGAACTCCTAATTTAACACCAGATGGATAATTTTGATTATCTTAAGTTAAAAAGTTTCTGTACAAACAAAACAAATGCAGACAAGATTAGGAGGGAAGCATCAAATTGGGAAATCATCTTTACATTTAATGGTTCTGATAAAGGCCTCATTTCTAAAAT